>JAOVYW010006361.1:0-11578 GCA_025775045.1 Hiodon tergisus
CCGGGCAGTGTTTTTTTTCCCTTTTATATTACTTGTTTACTTTATTTAATTATATCTCAATGTTTTCAAAAGCCCTGAAGAGTCATTTAACAGTTTTTTTTGTTTTGTTTTTTTAAGAAAAACATGCATGCAATTAGGTGTAGTCAACATTTGTTTTTGTTATTTTTTCCTTGCCTCTTCTATGTTTCCACATTGTTAGGAAGTGAGAATAAAGTGCGTTTCCAGATTGTAAATTAAATACCAGGAGTGCAATTATGTGTAGTATGCTGTGTATGTTGACCCTTACATAGCAGGCTTCTATGAGTCCTTTAAGGTTTTGTGAATTCACAGAATTTACCAGATTTTATTGTATTTCAGAATTCTTCCAGACCAGCAGAAAAAAATAAAAATAATTACTTGCTGATGGTTAGGTTCAGCACAGAGGATTAGCACGAGGAAGATTAGAAATAAGATGATACTTAACTGAGATACAGGAATTATCACAAAGGAATAATGTTATTAAATGAATTCGAAATAATCTTTTTTTTTGTTTTAATCATGAGTTTAGAGTTTTATCCTGCTAATGACATGATTCCCCCAAAACATTAAATGTTTTGAAGGTGGATAAACTACTGAAAGACTAGACACCAAAACTGTAAAATTTAAGGAATTTTCAAATACAGTAGTAATTTACCAAAAAATCCAGAATCGATGGAAACTTTGGGAATTTATGCCTTAGTTATGGTTTGAGAAAGTAAAAATATGGATTTTTAAAAATCTTTAGTTAACGGGGAGTAGGACAATATTTAAAATAAAATTAATATAAAACTTTGACTGAAAATGATATTTTAAAGCAATTGAAACACTTATTATCTGGTTTTATAACAACTGCCGCCAAAATGGCCTTAAAATATTCAAAACAAAGATAGTTTGTGGCCAAATCATAACATAAGTTATCTGCTTTGAGATGTTTAACTTTTTCAGCTGAAATGAATCTCATGCGCTTTTTGTTTCCCCTGGTCATCTCATAGACAGCTCAAGGGCAGCGTTTGATTATCCGTTGACAAAGTATCCACTAGCATTTCTTCTGAGTCACCTTGTCTGTTTTTTGGCTCTAAGATAGTCTGAGTGTTGAGAGAAATGCCACCATAGTTGCACTATTACAGTTACTAATAGAGTTACTTAGCCTGTATGTAGAATCGCTAAGAGGCAAAGTGTGCAGTTATGTGTGTAGACCTAGTGCTGTGTATGAATCTTTGCGCAAGCTTGCTCTAAGACAAAATAATCAATAAATGAACTCCTCATATTCAACGCTAGCTAGGAAACATTATGCACCGGCTAGCTATATTAGCCCATTGGCAAACCATGCTAATAGCCGCCTTTGTAATGGTTTACCAATCCCAATTGGTACGTATTTTGGTTTTGGGGTCACGGTTCGGTTCAGTTTCGGTCCTGCAGGAAAATTACCTGCCAACCGTTACTTTTGCTAGAAAGGTACAAAGATTATCTCTCTCTATAGGACCTGTATGTTAGGAAATAACCACAGATAATGTGAAATGTAAGATGACTGAGGACTCACAGATTATTTATCAGATTAATCACACAATGCGTTCAAATTTTTTTGGATTTTTATGAGCTTACTGTTTAAGTAGGCCTTCTCCCTCGTACCCATGTTCTTCAAGATTACCTGTCGCAGGCTACTAGTACTGGGATCATTTGATTTGAATATTCAGAAATCTAAAACGAAAAAATTGATGACAAAATATGTTTCTCATATCAATGTTTTGCACATAATATCAATGTGATCACAGTCATTCATAAGAACCATGCCAGTGTTCCCCAGATTTTCTGAAAAAAGGGTTAACTAACTATACAAAAGCATAAATCGATCTATGGATGAAAACATTACTTGTAACAATCCATTTTGCAATATCATTAGTTAGCTTGCAACTAGATTATTCCACTGGCTTCCCACAGTTTCCACATTCTAAAAGAGTAGCCCGCCAAAGTCCTCGGGTGGGTCTTGTGATGCTTGTTCAGTTCATAAGTGGTACTTCAAAGCTGATGTACTTCAGTTAGTTTTTAGTGCATAGAATTCCATTCTTACAAAATTCAACACTGTTTTCTTTCGACAGGGTTTTTATTTTTATTTTTATTTCCCAGCAGATTGGAAAACTAAATTTAGAAGCCTGTTTTTGATTTTTGATTTTAGATTTTCTTTTAAATGCAGCTGTATACCCATATCTAACATCTGTTTTCTTGGTAAATTATAAATGGCAGACAAGTGAGTGCTGATACTGTCCACATGAGTATATTGGTCTTATAGGCCTTATTTTTGCCGCTTTTGATATAGTAGAGCTCCCAATTCTACTCCACTGACTCCAAAATGGGGTAGACTTTTAGATGGTTTAGATATAAATTATAGAGCCGTTTCTGTTGTACTTTCGGTTTCTGTTTCTGTTTAACATTTTGTCAAGGGAAGCCATTACTCCTTTCTCTGCATGTGCTTCCACTAGCTGGTGTCATCTGTAATGGTTTCATTCTGTAGTTTCATTCAATTGCGATGCTGATGATATTCTCCTCTACATTGCTGTTTACACTGAAGAAACCTCAATTGTTTTAATTTAATGCTTGGTTGATATAATGATCTGGGTGTTGGAAAATGTTCTGCTAATTGAAGACAAACTTGAGGCTATTAATTGGTTCCAAGATGCAGAGAGAATGGCTCTGTAATGCTCTGAGACGCTTTCCATACTGGTCAATATTAAGTTTGAGGTAAAATATTGAATCCTTGACTCTAAATCACATGTCAAGTCACATTGTATTAACAATATTGATTTGTATTGAACAATTTGCTCCAGAGTTTCTCAACTTGGATTGGCACCAAAATACATGACACAAATGCTTAGTCCATTTGAGCCCTCATGTTAATTAACACTGGGATACTTAGTGCACCATTGTAAAGTGAAGGGAGGGGCTGAATTCAGTTTTTATGCTCCAAAACATTGGAATGCATTGTCTAAATATATTAGAGACTTACCCTCAGTTCCAGATTTTAAATCTTATTTAACAGCCTACTGTCTTCATCATGATCTATGAGTATTTTTAATTCTTTGATTGGTATTCATTTCATAGAACTTGTATTTTGATGTATTTTATTGTCTATTGTTTTTATCAGCTTATTTATTTATTTATTTACTTTAATATTTTAATTTGCATCCATGCATGAAAGGTAGTATATAAACATAATAGTTTAAAATAAAAATGCAATTATAATGATCCTCCACTAATCTATCTTACTGCCCCGGGCAGCTCAGAGTGGACCATCCACAGTCTGCAGGCCAGATCCCCCGGAGCACTGGCGCCATGCAGAGAGAGGATCCGCTGGCCAGAGAAGAATTTGGCTACGACCGCATGCCCATGCTGGAGCGAGGCGGCGGGACGGCGGGCCGCAGGCCGGAACGGGACAGCTACACAGTGGACGTGCGGGCCAGTGACTTGCAGCTGCACCCCTCCCAGCCCCTGCACCCCTGCCTCAGCTACAGGGCGTGGCTCTACAGTGTCCTCATCGGGGTGAGGAGGGGGGCCCGGGGACGGAGTGACAGAAGCAAACAAGAATGAGTCACCGGTGTGTTAAGGGGGAGGAAGGATATTGATGACGATGATGATAATTTGGAGGTGCCTAAAGTCCAATAGAGTTACCAGGTGACTTAACATCACAGACCCAGCTGCTCCTTCCCACCACAACAAGGGCTGTGCTGGTTCTGCAGTATTCTGTAGCAGACTGATTAACTACAACTTGGGGGAGCTATGAATTGAGAATGAGAGAGGATTAATGGGTTAATGTGCAGCTAAAACTAGATTAAGCAGTGTGTAAGGCTGGTGATATGCTGCTTTTGTACCATCAATGTGACATCATAATTCACAGTGGATTATAATAGTGGTAGCATTAGCCAGTAGCGCTCTCCAATATTCTGATCACCTGGTGCCATGTTTGTGTTTCTCAGGGTAGTCTGCTAATAACATCAGGGTTTTCACTTTACCTGGGCAACATCTTCCCAGCTGCGATGGACTACCTACGCTGTGCTGCAGGTTCGGTGAGTGCTCTTGCCCTTTGTCTTACATGACAGAAATATTGGTTAATCGGCAATTTCCTTCCCCACGTTTGTAATTATTTCTTTACAAAGGTAAAAGGATCAATCCCAAAGGAGCTTTTTGAGTAGCATTAACAGGTTTACGTGGACAAGTTAAAAAACTTAAATTCAACAACTTTCAGATACTTAATTATCTAAAAGCTTTTTAGTGAGGATAAGCTTAAATTCTATGGTCTAGATTCATGAGAGAGAGAGAGAGAGAGAGAGAGATGTTGAAGGAAAGAAAAGGTTATTTTGAAGATTATATGCTATTTCTAGTCAGGATCGTAAATGCAATGTTCCAATAACTATGAAATACAGTGTAGAGCAATTAAAATTTATTTTTAGAAATGTATTTTTTTATGTTTTAGTAAGTTGTTTATAATAATAATTACCAATGGAAGTATACTTATAATACAGTAGTAGCGAGTGTTGAAAAGATATTGCTGAGACAACCAGCCTTTCATTTGGCAACGGCAATATATGTGTCTGGCAAAGTGTTTAGGGGCGATCAATCTGTATGATTGGCAAGGTGTTTTTCATTGGCAAAGTTTTTTTCAGGCAGTGTTTTTTAAGTGTTTTTCAGTGTGTCGACATGTGTAAGCTCCTGTGTGCCTGTGTCAGCTCTTTTTTCCTTTTCTTTGAACTGAAGCACTATTACTTTTTAAAATCATTAGCATGCACAGGCATGTAAAAGCACTCCAAACAGCATGTAAACAGGAGAGTTAGGGTTATAGAGAAGAATCTTTTATAGCGCATTCCTCATGGTAATAAGCATACACACACAGAACAAGCAAAACAAAAACCAAATAAAACCTATCCATAATCACCACAACAAGTTAAATAAAACAACCAATTCCATCTCAATTCTAACTGTTCGTGTGACACATACACACACACACACACACAGATGATTGTTTATTATGATAAATCATTTTTATGATAGGCATCATATCCCGTTGGCTTTGGTCCCGCCCCTGATGGTCAATAGCCCCATAATCTGAAACTCTGAGGTCTTACATCCCCCCCCTGGGATTTGACCCCATTTTCCATCTCTCAAATTCGCAACACATAAGGAAAACTCATCCCTCTTAGAGTGGTTTGGTTCCCCTTCCATTGTCAGCAGTGCCAAAGGGCTCCTAGGGCTGGCTGTTGCTTTTCATCACTGGCCGCTGTTGCTACATTAGTATTCAGCCAGCACCAGACCTTTTTCCACCGCGGCATCCTCTTAAGGCTTCTTGTTCTCAACAAAATTGGAAGGTTGCACTTTGTAATTCAAATAACATTATGTATACAATTTAGTTATACATAATGTAACAACCCCCAGATTTAGGCCATGCCGTTACTCGCAATATCGCAAAAGTCAGTTTTAACCAGGAGACCGTTTTAAAAGAAAACAAAGCCAGGGTCAAAAGGGTTGGTAACCAAAACAGGTTAGTATTCTGTAGCACGCCGACGTGCTTGGTTCGGAAAATAATCGGCAAATAGGCACTTCCGGGTTCTCCGGCTTTCTTGCAGGCTTTATTTCGAAAAAACTAAAGAAATAACAAACGCTCTTCAGGGATCCCCCTCACGGGTTCACCCCAAACACAACAAACTAAAATAACAAACTAACCAAATAACCAAACTTAATTAAATGGAATGATTTTCTTCGGTCCCTTTTGCCGGCGCCAACTTTCGTTCTTCTCTGCGCTTCGGACGCCGTTCTCCTGTTCGATGCCTTTCCCGACTTCCAGCGCCTACTGAGGGATCACAGGTAGTTAAATGCTGTTCGTAATTAGTGTAATCCTCAGCCGGTGCTGGTGGGCATGCCCGGACCTCTCCTGTGCGTGTTCTCGAGATGGATGCGTGGCACACATCCTAAACAAGGTCAAAGCAAAATCAGGTTCTCCTACAAAAATTGGTGAACTTCAAAATCAGTCACGCTATAACACTCCTCTAGTTCGGCAACCAAACAACCTCCAAACCTCCCTCTACGCTGTCTCCTCAGGTATAGGTCCTGACTAGACAATCCAGCAGCCTTTTACTACTCAACTTGGAATTATCAATTGTGTAACAGTCAATACTGGGTTATTTTAAACAGCAGCCAGCTGCACCAGGATTTAGACCTGCGACACAATAAATGGTGACACGTTATACCATCAGCATCTGAAGAGATTTAACACAATGAGAACGTTTAATTTATGTTTTCGAAGCTCTTTTGGCCTTCTGGCATTTTGATTGTGGTTCAGGCCCCGCAGAGCAAGTAGAAGTTGTGGTGTTGGGTCAGGCAGTGGCTGAGAAATGTAAAAACAGATATCAGAGGATACAACAGATTGTGATCCCAGGGGGAAATTGTTTAGCATGACATAGGCAATTTTGGTACTGCCCGATTAAAACAGAGGAGAGTTTAAATAGCCTCGAGCTTATAGCCTTGAGTTAAAACCCCATCCACGCCTTTGCCAGCCTGCACACGTGTGTTAAAGTTGTTCCACTTAGCATATGGACCGCGTCTCACTGCTCCCTCTCTCTGCGTGTCTCAGAGCATCCCTGCTGCAGTGCTGTGCTTTGTGCTCGCCAAGAACAGACATATCGCAGTGAGTACTACTATGTCTTTGCAATACCTCATTTTAAGAATAGTTGGGACAAAAACACCAAGCTTTTTGTCATGAAGTGAATTCAAAATAAAGGACTGAGTTCTAAGATGGGTTGAATTTTGTTAAAATTATTTTTTGTTAAATAGGTGTCAGACTTCCAGGTGCTGTTTGTATCGACCTTTGCTGTCACAACCACCTGCTTGGTTTGGTTCGGCTGTAAACTGGTGCTCAATCCCTCTGCGATCAATGTGAGTGAGCATACGTTTGCATTTGTAATGCCTGTTTGTCAGAGTACCTGGAAGTTCCTGTGTTTGTGTGGTCATATTTAGGTTGCTCCGTGAGTGAAAAACAAAGTTACAATTCATTATTCATTGTTACATTATGTGTTTGTTCAGCCAATGTCATAAAACTCTGGGAATTTATACTGCTAATTATTTCATCATGCATATTTTCCATTTATGAAGATAAAGAGACCCTTTCAATCCAGAGTTTAGTTTTGCTAAATGTTGCTCCATAAAGATAATGCCATTTGAATCATTGATAACATTGAGGGCACCAGAGATACCGCCGCTCTAGTACGGCTCACTTGACTTTCACTTTGCAACTCTCGGATATTCTCCCCTCTCGGGCATAGATCAACTTCAACCTTATCCTGCTGATTCTGCTAGAGGTCCTGATGGCCAGTACCGTTATCCTGTCGGCCCGCTCTGCAGAGGACTGCTGCAGCCACAGAAAGGTGTGTGTGTGTGTGTGTGTGAGAGAGAGAGTGAGTGACAGAGTGAAAGAGTGAAAGAGTGATAGACAATGTTTCTGGGTAGATGAAAGCACTTATTGGGAACAGCTGTTGCGCCTGCTGTTGTATCTGCATTTCTTTGTTAGTGTATTTCTGTGGCTATGATTTCCTGGACTGTCTCTTCCTGTCTCCTTTGCTTTTTCTCTCTCCTCCAGCCACTGGCGTACGATGGCCCTGTGGTGCTGACACCTCTGCCCTTCCCCACCCGCCTGCTAAAAGCCTACTCTGTGAGTCTGCTTGTGACCATTAATGATGTCGGGGTCACATGTATCATAAAACGTTCTTGGGAATCACTTGCATCTGTGTTGGTCTGTTTGTGGTACAAACAATATGGAAAATTCTCCTGGCTTACACAGATTAAACTGCGATTAAATACAGATTTATTTCTGTATTCAGAAAGAGTGCACTGTAAAATCAGACTTTTATCTCAGGTTGAAGGTTATTGAGTCAGTATATATAGCTGTGTGTGTGTGTGTGTCTCATGTTTATAACTGTGGACTCTCCCCGCAGGTCATTGAGGTGATTGTGGGGATCTCAGCGGTGTTTGGCGGAATCATCGCGCTCAACATGGACGCTCTAGTCCCTGGGCCATACTTGTCCGTTACTTTCTTCTGGATCCTGGTAGCAGTGAGTCAGAAGGCGTGGGGTGGAGCGTTGTGATCACCACTCATTTTTGCACTGCAGTTAATGTTTGTTCTCCTTTGTGTCTCCTCTGCGATCCTGTCAGTGTTTTCCTAGTGCCATTGCCAGTCACGTAGTGGCCGAATATCCCCACAAGTGCCTGGTGAGTTAGCCCGCCTCCCCCTGGACTTCAGACACTATTGACTGTTCACTGTTCACTCCTGGGAAAGGATTGTTGTGCGACACAATTAAAAAAACAATAATTCTCTGAGATAAGCCTTACCAGGGAATAGTGAGGAGTGTCTATGGAAGAGACAATGGGCAAACACACACATAATGAGTTCAACCTACAAGCAATAGTCTAATATATTGCTAATAAGTTGTATTACGTCAATATCCTTTTTGTTCTTCAGTTTTGTTCTACGTGAACCATTTAACAGGTTCACTGCCTAAACTACCTGTGTCATGCTGGCCGTTAATGACATTAAGACATTGGTTATGTATATATATATATGTACAATATTTTAGGCAGTGGCGCCTAGACTGAACGTATTTTCGGGACCCCGTTCTTATGGCCCTACAGGTGGTCAAACACCATGCTTGACCACCATATATCTCACCTCTTGCCACTAACTCCCATCTACAACTGTTTCACACATATGTTTCTCTGACCCTTAAAACGCCCGGCAACCAAGAGTAAAAAAACAAATTGTTCACAGTGAAGTTTAATTTTGTGTCCTAGTTATATTTTGATTGCGTGTTGAAGTTGCTTCTATCTCCGAAACTCACACAGGTGGAAGTGCTAATTGCCATCAGCAGTGTGACGTCCCCCTTGCTCTTCTCAGCCTCTGGTTTCCTGTCTTGCAGCGTGCTGAGGTTTGTTGATATCTTCCTGCATGAGGTGCCCACTGCTAAGGTCAGTACTATATGGTTAATAAATACTCAATCTATGATGAATTAATATTTGATAAAAGTTTTTTTTTTGTTTTTTTTTTACATGAAAGTCGTTCGCAGATTGCTTTACAAAGATGTAAATGTGTGTAAAAAGGGTGTAAGAACAAGGTGTAAAATAAAAAAAAAGGGCAGATAAAGAGTATGGACAGTGCTTATTTCTAAGCAAGAGGCACTGTTTATCTATGAGTTGAGAGAAGCCTTGCTGACTTTTTACCAACCCTAGCCTGAGCGGCAGTCTGCCAAAGCTCGGTCTCAGTCAGCAAAGGAAATTAACTGGTGCTTTCCAGACTCGGGAGGCAAAATTTCTGATTATAATATTTTTGTTGTTTGTTAACTCACAAAAATCGTTACCATTAATGTAGACATGTGGCTAATTGTAAAAGCTTTATGTTTGCACATACAACAAAGCACTTGTTGATAGCAAAGCACTATAGTGATACAAGGAAAGTTTGACATACTTTTTCACCATTTTCACTGCAGATTTTCTAATCACCATTAAATGCGCTTGCTATATAAAAAAGTAAATGTCTATATTTATATTCGGCAATTTTGTCATTTTGCATTTTTGTAATTTGACTCGTTTCTTATTAGAATATATACAGGATGCAGGGACAAAAATTCCAAGAGCAGAATATATAAATAGCTTGGTGAATGTATTCATATTCTTTCACATTCCAATTTCTGTTAGAAATCGTCACGTATGCTGATATCGCATAATTAGACTTTATTAAGGTGCCTTGCCGTTTATAAAATGAAAAAAGGCTGATTATGGAAACGCACATTCTTATGGGATGGATTTCGAACATTTAAAAAACACAACCTAACGCAACCTCTGTCGATCATACGAAATCTCACAAAAAATTAACTGTCAGCCTACTCACTCGGTGGTATGAATATGTCTTGGAAAGAGAAAGAAAGGTCTTTCAATGCTGGGTTGGACTGATGAATAGGTACAGATCATCTTCAACCCTCAGTTCTCTAATAGTTTTTCATGTCAGCACTGAAAATTAAACTAGGGAATTCTCAGGTCAAATGGCCTATAGATGCTGCCCTTGTCCACCATTACAACTGCACCATTACTGTTATTACTATTATTACTACATTATTTGACCCAGCAGCACATTGATATTGTATTTTGTGTTTTTCCCCAGCAATCCTATGACGTCTTGCTGCTGATTCTAATGGTCCTGCTGCTGGTGCAGGCGGTGCTCACCCTTGCCACCGTTGTGCACTGCGCCGTCTACAAGACCCAGTTCGGCCAGGGGGTCCCGGAGTGGGAGGAGGAGCTGCAGCAGCACCGTCGGCACTATGAGGTGCACATTGGGGCCTGCACGTGCGCACGCGCTGTCTAGAACACGCACATGTGCTGCTGGGGATGCCTAATCGTGAGAAGGGCTAAATGCATGTTCAGATCGAGCAGTGATCTCTCTAGAACATCCTCTTCTTCTTGCATTGACATTATCTTAATTCAAACCTTTTCAAACATTTCTCTCATAAAATGAGAGAAAATTTTTGGCAAGGTTTTAATTAAATGTAAAAGCTAAATAAAACTTTTGATAATCAGACTCATATTAGTGTAGTAAAAATGTATACCTGACATCAAATGTGTGTCTGACATCTCTCTTATTGTGTAGTTGCTGCAAATTGATTTTGGTGGCAAAAAAATTCCATTTCATGGTTCCAGTAGAGCAATTAGCATAGCACCGCCCAAACTGGTGGGGGTTAGATCAGCCTGGGTTCTCTTGGTTTTTCCATAAAGAGCATCGCCTACTGGCTTCCCAGGGCCGGTAGCACCGTTGAGAGGAACTCGGCTCTTCTCCAATGGGCGCTGATGACCTCTTGAGAGCTGTCTAGTGTGCAGTGTATAAAAGTGCTGGTGATTCCAAACTCTACTTTTGACAGTACTGTAAACACTGGAATAACCATTCTGTTTCTTTCTCTCTGCTTTGCCACAAATCCGGCCTACCAGCAAAACGTGTCCAACGGATCACTAAGGGAGTTTGACAAAGACAAGGCCTGGAAGGCGGTGGTGGTCCAAATGGCACAGTGAAGGAAGGACGAAGGGGGAGTGAAGAGCAAGAGAGAAAGAATGGAAGGGGGTACCCTGGCACTTGTGTCACTCTAAAGTCCCTTGCTTTAACAATCGGTTTATAACACAGTACAATCCTTAGACATGGGCCTGTAGATATTACTGGACCCCCTAATTCTGCTGCACATTTTGTGGGCAGATCAAAATCAAGTTATGGTGTATATGATGTAGCAATGTCAATATCACAAAGTTCTGTATATTTAGTTTTGATATAATCCTCTATTTTGTATACTAGCTACGGCAATTCATACTTTTGACTTTTTTTTGTAGAATGTGTAGCTGAATAAAACAAAGGTTTTAGAACCACCTGTACCTGTTGTTTGTCACGCACATAACAGACCCAAAGTGAATGCAAAAAAATTGCAAACCAGAGTTTAGGGAGATCTTGGGATCTTTAAAAATTAAACTCAAACTGAGAACGCTGCTCCATTGC
>JAOVYW010006364.1:0-11572 GCA_025775045.1 Hiodon tergisus
CAGTTAGCTTCCCTTCTTTCTTTTGCTCATATGGCTTGCTTGTCTGGACTTCCACTGTTTGGATCTGAAGGTTTCCAGATGAACTAGCCCACGACACCGTATAATGTTGCTGGTAAAAGTGAAATAAAGCAAAATGCGGTTTATAACCGTTAAGTGTGTGGTGATCTACAGGATTAGGGTACTGCCACCTCTCCCCCCAGTGATATAGACTAGTCCATCGTGCCACGTTTAAAGGGGTGTGAGTTTTTGCTGAAGCACAGTGAAGGAGGTGTGATTTTCTCTGACTGTTCACTGATAACCTTTACAGTGGGGAACTGAGAGAGGTTTAGGTGGAGCGCACCACTCCAGAGAAACTACCCGCTTCTCCTCTGGCCTTCAACCCAGTGTTGCACATTTCCCAATGGGCTGCTCTTCAGAGCGCTTCACCAGCAGTGAGACTGGCCAATGGAGCAGGTTTCCCAGGCAATTCACCAGCCTTACCTGCTGATCCCCTGAAAGGGGATCTGTGGTGATCTGGTGATCTGTGCCTCTGTCCCTCTATTTGATTTGCACACCAGTTCATAAGAATAGGAATAGGCGTTAAAAGGGTTTTGGTTTTCTTCTTCTTTCTGTCAGTCAGTCACTATTACATTTTACAGCAGTGGGTGAAGTTTAGGAAATTAATGGCATAATTGAAAATCTTAGCACTAAATGCTTTAAATATTTAGGAGCCATTTGATATATTTATATACCTGAAATAACAAAGGATGAGATTAAGGTGGCAGTAGGCTGCCATCTGTTAGCATTGCTTTGTGTGCTGTATATGATAAAATAGACATAACTAAACACACTTTTCCTTCTTAGTTAGTCAGCAAAGTCAGTATATTCACTTAGATGGTTTGGATTAAGGTTTTGGTTTTACAATCCGATCTGTTTTTTTTTAATGATTCCATGTTTAAAATGACTGATTCCCCAAAAACTTGCTCTTGCCTTATTCTGTGCACCATTGTAGACTGTGGTCAAAAATCATCTTGGTTGCTCATGCATACACACACACACACGTAACCCACTCAGACTGTTAACATAGACTATTAATATGAGTAATTCTCTATCAATTTTTGATGCAAGGCACCTAGAGAACATGAACTGTATCTTAGTCATTATTAGCATGACGTCCACTTCTCCTTAGTTTCATAAGCTTTGATATTTTTTTCTTTTAATATTAAAACAACATAGAGTATACACATCACTGATTCCCAGTCTAAGACATGGCTAAATTTCATAAACAAATCCACTGTTCAAAGTTCAAACGCAGAATTCAGCTGTTCTTACAAAAATGAGAATGTGGCCCTCTAGTGGCAGCTGGGAGAAGGGGTGAAAAAGCTCCCTCCTCCCTCCTCCCTCCTCTCTCCTCACCTATGGGACGAATGGAGTCAGAACATGGGGTCCGAGTACCAGAATTCACAGGGAAACTGTTATGAACGTAAAATGTAACCATATTTATTACTTTGTGAAATTTGCTCAAAAACACTAAATGCAGCCGCACGTCATCCATAAATTGATAATCGGCGGAATACTGGCCTGAAAGTTAATGGTTGGCTGTAACCATTAGAACTGGCGATGGGCTAGCACTCTGAGGGCTGAGGGTTCAGAACGCTGACCCCCCCAGTGCGAGTCTCAGAGGTGCTCTGGGATGGGCTGATTTTCGGATTAGTCAGAAAAAGTACGGCGGCGCCCCGGCCACTTGAGGCACCCGCCGTTTTGACCAGATTTAACAAACTCATCCCACTTGGTTACATTTACGTTTTTCACTCATTAACCTGCTTATGTAAATCATGCCATGTCAATAATACTTCAGGCTACGATTGGTTGTACAATACTACTGTAGTAAATTTTAACAATGCTTAAAATTTTCAATTTGCTGTCTCTTTTGTTATTAAACAGAAGGTTTTATTACATTACATTAGCGTTTGTATTGCGTTAGGCAAGGGAAGTATGGGGTGGTGTAGTGGTTAAGGTTACAGGCTTGTAACCAAATGATTTCCGGTTCAAACTGCAAGGTTTTTAACCTGAATTCCTTCATCAAATATCCAACCGCCCAAGTATATCAATGAAATTGCTTTAGATAAAAGTGTATGCCAAGCAACTAAATTGCACCTTGCAAATATCTGTCATTTGCTGGGGCCTCTATTAAGTCTAATGTCTCTGGTTTAATGATTTGCGAAGCCCCCAACCATGGGTTCATGCTTGAGCTAATTTCGACAGCTAAGTGGAAATGGGTGAAGTCATGGTCTGGTTTTCCTCTGCCAACGTATAATTGATCAAATGCAGAAAACCGCCAAGCTTTATTTAGGATTATGTGAGCTTGATTTGGGAACGTGGCATCTGCCGTTCACCCTTGGGATTTGTCTTCTTTCGCGGCTCCTTTCTTCTCTGTTGATGTCTTTTAAATTCTATAAGTTGTGAAACTTGGATCACAGCCGAAAAAACTATTGGATTTTGCCGTCTGATGACTGTCATTAGCACTTGAAAGGAAAGACGTAATTAACTATAGAATAAAATAACATAAACATCACAATTTGTCAATGTGTTTCACCAAATTTTTCAGATGAAATGTTTTTCTTACGTGGATTAAACCGGACCTATTACACCATGTGGGCAGTACGGTGCCTCGCAGACCCGGGTTCCCGGGTTCAGATGTGGCCCAGGTCACTGTCTGCATGGGTTTTCCTCCCACTGTCCAGGGATTCCTCAGATGTCCTAAGACTGTGTGACATCAGTGCCCACTGTCTCCTCCTCTGGGATTGACTCCCTGGAACCCTGTGACCCTGAATTGGGGAAATTGATTAATTTTGCACCATGAAATCCATTAATGTAGTTGCAATGTGGCTATGATACTCAAGGGTTCAATATCTTTATGGTAGCTCATGCTTGAACAACCACAAGCAGGTAAACAGCCGATAACGATACTCTCTGCAATTATACACTGTCACTCTGTAACCAATGTGTTTTGGCAAACAGGACGCCTGACTAGGAATCATTTTTCATTTTCATTTTTTGAAAACTGGTGCTGGTGCATGTCAGTGAGGAAGGATTGTTTTATCAACCCTTTAAATATCAGAGCCCACCAAGTGCCTGTGTCCACCAATGTGTCTTTATAGCAAGCGGGTTTCAGAGACTGGACAAACTACATTAAGTTTGGAACTACAGAAAGGCTGCTGAACTTATAACAACCAGATGCAGAAAAAATAGCCTCCTAAAATTGTACTTTTTACCTAAAAAATTCGGTTTTCACATAAGTATCTGTATATGGTAAAGTCAAACAGGAGTATATAAGTTAAAATAAATCATGAACCCCCTGTGGCCCCAAAGTATTTCCTGTGATTTCCACCAGAACCTACATCTTCCCAAAAACACTGCTGGCTTTAGGGCTTGTACTGAACAGAATACCAAAGGTCTCTCTTCAGAACGCAGGACTTCCTTTTTTAGTAATGCGAGGCTGAAGTCAGCCTTGGCCAGGAGCCTAAGAAATGGTGTCCCGGAGGGCTACAGGCAAGCTGGTGTGCGAGCAAACCCTCCCACAGATATCAACTCCGATGACCGGCTGGAGGAGTGAATCTCACAAAAGTCAAACACGACGTTGGCGTTTTTTGCGTCAATCCCTTGCAAGTCCGAGGGTTCTGGAGACCATAGCGCCGGCGCCCGCAGTGTGTCGCAGGGACTCGATTCAGATCGCCGTGTCTTTCTGCTCTGGTTTTGATCGCGGTGAAGGGCGTTCATTAGCAACGGAGGCTCTTTGTTTGTTGATGCCTTGCAGGATTTATGAAGCCGGTCAGTTGCTGGCAAACGTGCTGTGTGGGTACTCCCTATATTTAGAAGGGTAACGTCTGACGATCATGTTCCCGGGATTACCGAGAATGTGATGCTGAGGAGAGTGGTCTTAACTTCCCTGGGATTTCAAGTTTCTACATTCAACTATGATCTGCTTCAATCTTTGACTTTTGATGGCTTCATGCGACGATCAGTCGCAAAGTCTTGGAGGAGCCGGATATGAAGGAGATTTTTGTTCTGTAAAAAACATGGCAATGCTTCCGCTTGGGACAATAACAGTCATGCAGAACACAGATTAAATATACAGTCACATAAATCAAACTCCAATCCTGGTCGGTGTACAGACAGGATGGTCCAGGTCAGGGCTATGTGTATATATTTTGCTGGGTCAGAATTGCAGATTTATTGTTTAATTTGTTTGGAACAGCTGGAGACAGAACACATATCAGGCACATTCCATAAACCAGCCCCAAGACAGCCCATTGCCACAGAAAAAGAGGAAGAGGAGTGATGCTTGCCTGCTTGCTAAAGCCCCCGCAGTGGAAAAGTGGCCCAGAGGATGTGGAACTGAGGGCATCGTGTTATTGAAAATATCTTCAGGACGTGGCTGTGATGTCACTTTATCTGTGTGCCAGCGCAATTTACGAATCCTGTGACCGGGATTTCGGATTGGGCTTAACGTTGCACTCCGAATTATTAAGGCCAAGGCTACCATAATCAACCAAATTTGATGCCTGTTGGGACAGCGTTTGAGACTATCCGTCTTAAACTGCCACTGTTCAGATCTTCCGGTCAACGTTATTCATTCAAATCGGTCCGATCTGCTGACACGCTGCATTGTGTTCCAGCCATCTTTCCTGAAATCGCCACCCTGTAGGATGGTGATGAGGGGAGGTACGCCAGGGCAAGGCCAATTTGACTTAATGTTATTTTACACATTTACTGCTGAAAGCTGTCCCCCTTAGCTGCGTTTTACAACATGTCCGTGAAAATGATTTGTTTGTTAATAGCTCCTTCGAAGTCCCAGTCTGGAGGGATACCGGCACAACGGAGCCTCCACTGTCCTTGGGAGCTTAGGAGTCACTCAGCGACAGACCCAGACGGGCATGATGAATGCTCCTCCTTATAGCTGCAGTTCAAAGGTCTTATTGTGCTGTCCCAAGAAACTGCCCGGCAATAAGGCCAAAACGGCCAGTGCGTATTGTGTGCTGGACAAAGAGAGACACCATTTAAAACAACGAAAACAACAGACCACTTACCAACAACAGACTGTTTACAAACAACAGACCGTTTACAAAAAAAAAAAATCATTTATTTTCCTTGGTGAAAAACTAATTTGACAAAAGACTGGCAAGCAAAAATATTTAATTAATATTTTGTTCCATAGATTTTTAGCAAAAAATATTTTTTGTAAAAATAAAAATAAATAAAAAGGCCAGTCTCACAGAGCTCCATTCCCAGAGGAATCCGATATCTGAACTGGCAAAAACCAGAAGGGTACAGCAAAGCCCCACATAGATCTGAGGTTTTCTGTCCCAGTGCAGTTTCAATAGCAAGTCTGGACCTACCAGGAACATCTCAAACAATGGATCTAATGAATTGCCCACGCCCCACTCACTGTCTTGTCAAGGGAGACCCTATAATTCTATGGGAATGGTTTGGAGCTTGCCATCATTGTTCAGGGCAGTTGGCTTTAACCACAAATGCACACTTACTCCAGTGACAGCAGACTGTGGCCATTGAAGATAGCCCTTCTAGGTTTTCTTAGCTATGTCCTGTGTACACTACTGTGGTGTGTAGTTGTGTAAAACCACGTACTTTTATTTGGGTTGTGGGACACATTCTGAGCCAGTCCCACAGTCCCATAACCTTTAAACCTAATAAAGCGGGCTTATTTTCTGTCCCCTACCCAACTTCCCAGTGACTGTCTTTTCTCCACAGCTCATCGACACAGCTCATCGACACAGCTCATCGACACAGCTCATCGACACAGCTCAACACTTTCGTTTCCTCAGTCCATCAGTCATCAACCTGCACGTTGAATAGGCATACTTTTAATGGTTTACATTCCATATAAAACGTACAGAAAAATGTCATATCAACCCACACACATATTATATTTACATCAGGTACAGTCCATAGATATGAGCCCCCTTAACAAATTCTATCAATTTTCTGAACAAGAATCTTGCTTTATTCACATTGATTCACCTTGGTGTAAATGGGCTTTGATAAACAGAGGCCTGCTTTGGAAAATATCCACATTTGAATCCTCTCCCTTACATTTTACCTGACCTATGTAGCGAAATCAAGCCACTTCTTAAATGAGTCAGACATAAACACACTATCTGCCCCCCTGCATTCTGGTTTGCAATTCCAATAATGCAGTAATCACTCTATTAAGAAATCCTTTTTCACGTACAAATTGATTAATGGGTTAATGTGGATATGTAGGCCTAATGGGGTTAGCGTACATTAATTCACCAAACAATACTCTGATGTTAATGACGACAATGTTTCACGAAAACAACAACTAATAAATAATCATTTTAAAAATACAGGCGTCAATCAGTTTGTGTTTAAATTCAGTCATGGTCAGAGCTGAATGAGAACAGAAATGTGATGCCCATGCAGACTATTAGAAACAAGTTCACTCAATGTTTATACAGCTTTTACGTCAAATAATGAAAACCCAGAAACCTAAACAGACACTCCTTGTTATGCCAATGAAGTCAACTGCTCAAAATCTAAAATCCATTCGAAGAGTTGACAGTGCTCAGAGAAAATTAGCAGATTAATTTGATTTGCTTCACGTCAAAGCGGTGAATCTGTCCTGACAGGATGGGTCGTCACTAGCGCGGAGTGTGCACAGTTGGCACGTGTCTGTTTTCCACAGACCGTTTTTTTGCAGAGAAAGTTCCCCCAGCGATGCGTTTTGTTTGGGGCTGGTGGTGGGGGGGGGGTGGGCTACTGAACTGTGAAGGAGCAGGAGATAGATGGTTGAGCCTGTGAGAAAAACGAAGGCCTCTCTTCCAGGCGCAAGGTTGAAGGCATCTCCCAGCGTCTGCCGTTGACAGCGGACACGGGGAGACCACTGTACAGTGATTTACAGCTGTTGGGGGATGCCTTGATCCCTGTACCCTGTTAGGAAAAACACGAGACGTCAAGTCAGGCCGTGGATGCACCCCATTTTTGATGAAGTGCACCACATTACAGATTTAACTTTTTCTCACCCAGTGTTTTTAGCAACCACAGATGCTCAAGGGCTTTGGTGTGGTCAGCTATTTTTAATGCCTGTTTTATTTGAATTCCTCAAAATGCATTATTACGTATGTACGACAAAGTGTGATTGCCCTTTTGTTAGATTTGTGACCAGGTTGTTTGCAAGGTATTCTTGGCTTGTCTTACAAACATTTGAAGCATGCCAATTAAAAAATTGAGTCACATTGAGTTACACTCAACCAAACGCTAAAGTAAAAAATTCTCACTATGGCACAATAACAGAAATGCTAATTCTGTAATATTTGCCTCATTTACTACAAGGTTGGGGGGGGGGGACACAAGCATATTACATTTTGTTTTCGGTGGCTGTATCAGGATATTGCCAAAATCTTATTACACAGTGCTAAATTGTTGTCAGGTCATTACATCATACCCTCAGCATGGAGAATAAAATGAGCTACAGTAATAGCATTAGTGCGTTCTGAGCCCAGCCTGTATTAACCAGCGTGCTGAGAGACACTGACGGGCCGGGGGTGCACCGAAGTCATTAGCCAGGTCTACCGCCAATTCCGTTAAATTGGGCACAACGGCGCATTCAACTGCTGAGCGTTTAACCCCATCAGATCCAGGCAAGGAAAGAAAAAAAAACAGACGGGGGGTGGTAGATGACAGATTGTACTCTTGAATAAATACTAGTAAGCAGGGACACATAATTAGCGCCCCCACCCTACAAACCTACCTTCTGAAACTTTGTCCATTGCAGAGATATTGGGGGGGGGGGGGAAGAAATTTGAAAATTATTAGCATTTTAAAACAAAACAACAATGTAACACTACTGAGACCAAACAGGTTTTAAAGGGTTATCCGCTTGAAAACAAGAAAGACAGTTTAAGTCATAATAAGAATGAATGTAATCTGTTGACTAAATAGAAATTTGTTGAGAGGGCTCATAAGATGAAACGAAATTAAGCAGAGCCCACAGGCACATATGAACGCTGTATTATGCCTTGAACACTCAAGATGATTCATTTTAAATGATAATGAATCTCATTTTTAAAATATCCCAGCCATACAGATGGAGAACAAATACAAAAAACAAACAATTTGTCCGCATTACTCAACATAAACAGCAAAGTGCATCTCAGACCATAGTAAATGGATGATATATACATTTATAACTACAGTACCTCCGTCCAGATCCGTCACTCAAGTGCAATAACTGTCGGACCAAACCGGTCCACCAGTGTGATAATGACTGCTGTTTATTATTGCAGGATGACAGGCCGGGGCGGGGGGTTAAACACTAGGAGTCCACCACACCCAGCAAGCTTTCTGAAGGCCTTCCCGATCCACTCGGGGAGACAGCGCCACTTGTGGGCGAGCTGATAGCTACCAACGCAGCCCAATCGTGACATCACGTCACTGCTTAAGCTTGTCAATCAGCAAAACTATGGTAATTAACTGTTATAATTGTGCAGATAGTTTCGGTGCCTCTCTGTCAGCTCTTTAAGCTAAGAAGTGCGACTGTTGATGTAAACACGGTTAGGTTGTTTTTTGTTTTTTCCATATGTGTACATCCCCTTTTAGTTTCCACGAAGCCTGAGACCTCTTCTGGGAAGCAGGCAAGCGGCTGTCATCGTGACAGTGAACACTGATGAATAGACAGTAACCTACACATGACTCCCAGTGCTGGTGTGTGTGACCCGGGTCCGGTCACCAAGCAGCAATGCCGACATTTTGTCATTCATAATCATATAGAGAGTTTAATCACATCAATTTTAGCTTTCAAAGAAACAGTGCTTTCAGACTACACCCACTCCTGAGACATAATCATGACAGTTGTGGACATCTCTAACTCAAAAGAAAAATGTTACAGTTATGTACATGTATGTACGTACGTAAAATGTTTGTTTGTTTGCCCTGGTGTCAACTGTATTTGTGCTGCAGGCTTGTATATAAGTGGTGAGTTCAGGTGGTTTCCGGTGGGTGTATGGAAACATCTAACATCTAACTCAAGGCAGAAGTGTTTACTGTATCTCTGTTTAACTGAGGGCTTTTGTGTTTAAAAACTCCGAAACACAATTCACTATGCGGTTGTTTTGTAATAGTTTCGATCCAGATGCTAACGAAAACCATTGAATGTCTTTTTGGCTGAGGGCAGAATTGTGATTTGTTTTTCCCGGGGAGCCTATAATAGAGAGTGACACATACTTGCGAGAATGACCATGTCCATCCCCCAGAATATACTCATGATCCAGCCCACCATCACGATGGCGGTGAGTATCTGGATGAAGGCGGCGGCGATGTTCAACCAGAACACGCAGCACATGTGGCGGTCGGGCAGGTCCGTCCGAGCGCCGCACAGAACGGTGAAGGCAGAGACGAAAGTGCCTGTGGGGGAGAGCGGAGAGACACTCGGAAACGCAGTCAGGAGTCGTCAGCGTGAACGGGGGGGGGGGCGGGCGTGGCTCTGTAAACTTTCTGCAGCTGCTCTGTAGAACCTCGTCTGAGCAGGAGGCAGAGGGCAGGGAAATGCAATCACAGCCTGTGACTGACTTGTACTGCTGCAAAGTTTTTAATGCCCGGCAGTCTTAAGGAATTTGTTTCATTAAAGATACATGTTTCAGAACTGTCTCATTTTGTCTCAATGAAATAAACCTGTTAGGGGTAAGACGCAAATGAAAACAGTTTTGAACCTGTGGAACATGTTTGCTGAGACATGGGCTACCTCAGTCAAAGCAACTCCATTTGCTTCCCTCCAGTTGTACACCACCAGCCCAGGGCTTATTGGCTCAGATTCTGTTGAGGGCTCAAACAGAATGCATTACAATGAAACAGGACTATGTGAAAATGCATCAGGTACACAATGTCAACGCAATGCGCCACAGCCATGATTCAGATTATGAACGCCTTCCCATTGGGAAATCATTGAGTCAGACTCCTCCCGCTCCATCTCCACCTCCTCCTCCTCTATCAGGGCCTTTTCATCCGACCCGGATCGAAAGGGCTGATTATCTTGTTATTCACCTCGTCTCCAAATCTCTACAGCTACTGCGGAAAAGACATACACCCATTCTGTCTAAATGTCTCTGTAGTGCGCCGGCGTGTTCCGGGCCCGATCGTGACAGTGTGCGCAGCCCTGAGAACCAAACAAACAAAAACAAAACAGAAACAAATCTTTTAGATACTGATAAAGTTGGCTTTTCGGTTTTCCCCATGTTAAAAAGGCAAGCCAACATTCCCAGAGAGAGGAACACTTTTTTTTTTTACTGTCGTCCGTTTAGCGGCTTCTGCCACACAGCTCTGTTAGGCTCATAATGGACGGACCCTGAAGAATCACATACGATCATTAATAAATGACAAAACTGTCAAAACTAAACGCGACATTCCAGCCATACCGGCAGTTGGTATATTTTTCTGCAGTGATGCCCATACTTACTTGAAAAATTGAAAAATCGTGAAACGTTCTAAAGGTCATTAAAGGTCATGTCAGCACTCCAAAAACAATACGGTCGACAAGCTTTCTAGATAAACATTAAACAGACAACATTTTCCATTGATTCCTCTTAAGTCTTACAAACTTCTTCTGTGGGAATAAAACCAATCAATCACGCTGAGCTTCTGAACAAGAAATTCCCACACTACTGTAAACTCTTGCCGAAGCTAAGAATAGTCTTGTCTCTGGTGACAGGCTAGAATGATTTGCAGCCACAGAGTCCTAGTGTCAACGGCAAAAAAGAAAGGAAATGAAATAATTGTACTCACTGGAAGCGTTCCTGCTACTTCACTTTTGGTTGCATAATTCATTCTCTCTGGCAGAGTTTGGCATTAACAGGGAATAATCTATCCTCAATGGACTCAAAACACACACGGAATGGGCAACTGTGCAGACATTTCAGGGATTAAACTAAAACTAAAATATTAACGTTTACCTTCCTGAACCACGGCATCTAAAAAATCACCGTAATTTATGGATTTAGAAAAGATTATATTTAATAACTTAGTAACTATAAATGGTCTTAATTAATTAATTCAAACCCTTATTTAACCAGGTAAGATTACACAGCTTCTCATTTAAAATGCAGACCTGGTCAAGAGTCAGCATAGATGTAATGTATAAAAATATAAAAAAAGATCTCAATAATACATCTATATACATATAAATAACAGGAATAAAATGACTTTTTTTTGATAGCACCAAAATTTTTTTTCTGGACATTTTAATTAAATGATTAAATATTAGTAATCATTCCCAATTGGCGAATTATAAATGATCTAATCTTCGCTACCTTTTTTCTATTTAGTGTCCCAACGGAATACTCAAGAGTCCTCTTAAGAAACACATTATAACACATCAACAGCCTACTGTGATTTAGGCTATGTCAGTCAGAATTAGAGGGGGTTTGATTGTGTGTGTGTGTGTGTGTGTGTGTGTGTGTGTGTGTGTGTGTGTGTGTGTGTGTGTGTGTGTGAGAATAATTCTGAATGAAGTGAGGGTAAAAATAATAAATGTTTCAAAGAATAAACAAAAATAGAAATA
>JAOVYW010006365.1:0-11571 GCA_025775045.1 Hiodon tergisus
TGCTGGTTCTGATAGAAAGGTGTCAGAACACACAGTGCATCGCAGTTTGTTGCGTATGGGGCTGCGTAGCCGCAGACAAGTCAGGGTGCCCATGCTGCCGAAAGTGTCTACAATGGGCATGTGAGCATCAGAACTGGACCAAGGAGCAATGGATGAAGGTGGCCTGGTGATGAATTACGGTTTCTTTTACATCATGTGGCTGGTCGGGTGCGTGTGCGTTGCTTACCTGGAGAACACATGGTACCAGGATGCACCATGGGAAGAAGGCAAGTCGGCGGAGGCAGTGTGATGCTTTGGGCAATGTTCTGCTGGGAACCCTTGGGTCCTGCCATTCATGTGGTTGTTACTTTAACACGTACCACCTACTTAAGCATTGTTGCAGACCATGTACCCCCTTTCATGGCAACGGTATTCCTTGATGGCATGCGCCCTGCCTCAAAGCAAAAATGGTTCAGGAATGGTTTGTGGAACACAACAACGAGTTCAAGGTGTTGACTTGGCCTCCAAATTCCCCAGATCTCAATCCAATCGAGCATCTGTGGGATGTGCTGGACAAACAAGTCCGATCCATTGAGGCTCCACCTCACAACTTACAGGACTTAAAGGATCGGCTGCTAACGTCTTGGTGACAGATACCACATCACAACTTCAGAGATCTAGTGGAGTCCATGACTCGACGGGTCAGGGCTGATTTGCCGACAAAAGGGGGACCTACACAATATTAGGCAGGTGGTCGTAATGTTATGGCTGACCGGTATATATATATATATATAGCTATACATACATAATTTTGAACTTGAAAATATGCTCACTACGTGTTTTGTGCCATTCTTTTGAACCTGTCTGTACAATAAATTCCATGTCCTTGGGAAAATTGATTGAATAATTGATTAACTGATTGATTGGGAACAGGGCTACTCAAACCTAGTTGTATTGTCTGCAGCCCTTTTGGCAGACATTGCAATAAAATATTTGCAAAGGCATCCTACTGAACCGTAATCACAAAATCACTGACAAAAGTGTGGCGCTCTGAGGTGTCACTCAACTGAAATAATATGTAATGGGAATTGAACTGTTGACAGGATTGATGGCCCCGCGACTTGTGAATGTCATTTCTTAGGTGATGTACCCAATCTAGCACCCACGCTGATATGTGATCTAGATCTCTAATATAATAATAAAAAATAAAAAAGATATGGAGTGTTTTCCTGACTGACTCCCTAACGTCATTCCTCCACTAAGCTCAGTTGGACCAGTTTGTTCTGTCGGAGGTGTGCATGTGAATGTCACGGCAGAATGTGAGGACACTCACTGCAGAGTGAGAAAGTCTCAAGTCTGTGGGATCTTTCTGTCCCGATCACACACTTCTTCTTTCTCCCTCCCCTCTTCTCTCCAGCGCCTTTAATCTTGTGCCTCATGCCATTATAATGAATTAACATGAAAGAAATATCATTTTGTAACACGTTTGTGTAAGACAATGTAGCTATAGTTCTAACTAAAACCTGTAAGCAAAGAATATCCTCCTTTCTCAATCACATAACTGCTGTGATGGCCCCACCCGCATGATAAATAGCTGTTAGTTTGAGAAAGATAGACTTAATGTTGATGCTGGACAGAAAATGAGAAGAGGGGCAGAAAAGGATAAATTCATGATTAAACAAAACTTGATATGAAAGCTGTAAAGTTAATGTCCCCTAATGCGCCCTGCCCCAAAGAGTGGACAGTCCCTGGATGGTCAGTCTCTGCAACTGATGGACTCTGAGAGTTGGCTGCTGCTGATTTGCTGACAGATTGCCTGGGATTGTCCTCTCACCTCAGCACCTCTCTGTTTACCTACCCCTTGTGCACCCATGTCATCCTGTCAGTGTGTGTCGGTCTGTGCTCGCACGTATTTAACCGTGTGTAAATGACACAAAAGACAAAATCAGTTCTATGATTATACATCTCTGTGCTTTAGACTGGAATACACAAAGAGCTTCCCACCTACACACAACCACCCACTCACAGATTTAAGCAAAGTAAGAATTTGAAAAACTAGCAAGCATTTGCGCATGTATATCTGTGTGCATGTTTGTGTCTAAAACAAGAGTCATGCATGCTTACACGTGCATTCGATTAATGTAGTAAAGTAACTTATGACAGTGGCCCTCAAATGTATCCACAAGCCAGATTTTATGTGACCACAGAAATCTGCATCTGTAAACATTTATTTATAAAGACAAAACAGCAAATGCACTTCTTCAGCTGTTAAAATGTGGACATTTGTTTTTCATTATCATAAAGAAAAATTGTGTAAACATGTAATCTGGTAGCCTTTACTGGGGCCTCCATAAAGATTATCATTACCACTTTCACACAGTGTTCACAGCATGTTACCTGTAAAAACTAAAATTTCATCACAAATTGTACATGATTTGCTGGCATTTTCCATTTATATTTTCCATTTATATCTGATCTCTCCCAGCCCTCCTTTGCATAGAGCTGCTTCCCTATATACTAACAACCTTCAGTTCTCCTCCTCCATCAGACATTACTAGTGGCTTGGCAGACAAACTACTGTTTCTCCACAAACCACAGTTTCTCTTCTCCATCCCACAAACCACAATCAATCCTCCTTCCTAGTAGAAAATGCTGTTTCTTCTCCTCCTCCATCCCACAAATCCTCATTTATCATCCTCCCTCCCACAAAGAACCGTTTTCCATCCCAGAATAGCTGTTTCTCCTTCACCCTTCCACAAACCATCATTTTTCTATCCAAAAAAGTGCGTCACAGCCAGGATAAGAGAATGTTATGTTAGCACTGTGAGAAAGCTTTTCTCAGCTGTGGAGGCAGTTCTCCCCACACCACTGTTAGGCTGCGGCAGGGTTATATAGCAGCATTGGAACAGTTATGTGTATTCTTAAACACTGCTGAGACCACATCTGCACATGTACTGTCAATCTCAGGGACCGTCACGGCCACTGTTCACCTATAAGAGTAGGCAAGAATGATTAACCCAAAGCCAACAGCAGCAGTGCCTTCACAGGTTAGTCATAGGTAAATCCCCCATGTTTCTGTTTCCTTTGCATTTTTGCAGAAGTGTTTGTGGGAGAGAGTAACTGAGGGAATGGAAGGGGAAATAAATAAAAAATCCAATAAAATAAATAAATAAACAAAATCCAGACTGCTTGCATCACGTGAAGTTGGAAGAAAATACTTCCAGGTCTGACCAAACAGCACATGCTCAAACAGAGCAAAGCAAACGTGTCATTTTGGTAATATGAAACCAAAATTTAATTACACTTCATATTTTTAAAATTAGTGGCTTAAATATTATTTGAATATATTGCTATATCTCTTATCTGTACAACCCACAGCTGGAGCTCAGTAGAAGTGTAGGGGCAGGGGGTTTCGCAGACAGAGCCAATCCAGTACTAAGGACATTCCCTTTATCCTAGCAGAACCCTTGTTTATGTCTTTCTCTCCTTGTTTTATACATTCAGGATACACTCAGCATGTGCGGCAATGTTCAGCTGTTTGGACTTGCTGCCTCTGGGGGCACTGCCCCGCTCTTTTCTCTGTCAGGCTCATTACAGGCATGTCCCATTGACTCTCAAGGGGGGGTTGGGGCGTGGTGGTGGATGGGTGTCTTGACCAGACTTGGGCACCCGTTTCAGCTTCTGAAGCTGGCCAAATCTCTCTAGAGCCCTCTGTGCACTAGGAAGAGGCTATTCCAGATATACGGCTGTCTCTACTGCCTGCTTTTCTTGTTCATCTCATCGATAAGTCAGTCGACAGACCAGGGGCAATGGCCCTGAGATGGACTATATCATGTGATTTTCGGGTTTGGGTGTGGTGGTCCGTGGAATGTTTAACATGAGGTGGATTGCCAAATGTTCCAGATAACCACACAAACAACGCATATGAAAAGAGATACAAACACAGACACATATACGAACAGACAAACAGAGAGCTGTAGTTCCCTACCACAGAAAAATAACAAACCAGCAGGTCCCACAAGGTATGAGTTGATATATCCAAATTTAAATCAAGTTGAGAAGGAGCTGACAAGGAGCAGATTGGCTTTTCAAATTTATCCAGTGTCTGGAAATTAGAAAGGCAACGTACATAGAGTGACACATCCTCTTAAAATTTTTCTTGAGTGATGAAGACAGGAGCTGTTTAATAACTACTATTATGTAGTTTCATATTTCACAGACTTATTCAGAGCAGACTGCCATTTGAAATAAACTGAAGCTATAAAGTTTCATTATCCTTCTCAATGATATAACAGCAGTGTCCCTTCTAAAAGTGGAATGTGTAGCCTTTTTTGGTCACTTCTGCTTCCTTCATTACTTTACCATCATGCAAATTGCGGCTCCAATACAGGGCATCCTTCACATTTTGTGGTAAAAGTTTTTTTACATTTGTCTATGGACATCTGCTGCAATAGTCTATCCATGTCAAGGAACGTTGAGTTGTGTGTTGATGTGTGTTGAAAATGTATTTCTGTACACCATTGTTGTACCATTCTCCTTTGTGACTGCTGCTGACTGGGTGTTGTTTGTCTAACTTTCCCTGTTAAACCCTAGAGACTGTTTGGGTTGAAGAGACAGAGCCACCTCTCCTTCTTGGTGTACCTGTTAACTCTGAGTAGGGATGGGTATCGAGACCTGGTTACATATGGCAACGGTTCCAAAATGTCCAGGACCTACTGAATCATGTTGAAATGCTCGATACCCACTTTCAATTCCTAGGTGTCCTAGAAATTTCTCAGTTGCAACTTATGTTTTCAGTTTTACTTTTTCTAATCCCTCTCCATCTACTGCTGGTGTGTTGCTGTGACATAGCACTTAATTTGCTCATCTTGTCATGTTACTTGCAGAAGTGAAGTTCAACAAAGGCAAGTGCACAATGTCAACTCGACAAAAATGTTCCAAAGTATGGTGTTATTTCAAAAAGCTTGACAAAGGTTATGGAAGATTCAACAAATGTAAAAAGATCATCTCTTCACAAAGGTGGCAATACTTCAAATGTTGTGAAACATTTAATCAGCCATGGTATTCATTTAAGAGAGAACATTTTCAGTCATCAACTGTCTGCTGTCATCATCCATCTGCTAATCACATGGTTGACACAAATAAATAGCCTACAGCTTAGCTGTCTAAAATAAGCTAAGGTGGATAAGTAATTAGGTTGATTTAGCGCAGCTGCTGTCTGACAAAAATTTATTTGTACAAACACTGGGGACCAGGACAACCTAACGTCGTCAGTAGCCAGCCTCTGTTATAAGAAATAAATTTGGTTTTGAAGTAACTATGGTGCATGGAAATAGTTGTCATAATCCAATTTACATTGTAGGCAACAGGCATTTCATAATTTCATAGTTAGTTAAAACCCTGACCAATCAACCAGAGAAATGTAAGATGAAATACATTTTATTCAATTTATACTTTACCAAAATAACTGTTAATCCAGGGTTTGAAATTACTGTGCCTAGATTGAGTCCAGTTTGAAATAGGAAGACGCTTCTCATTTGTTAATGTTTTGAAACAGTTTTGAGCTAATTTTCTGTTTATAAATTCTAATTCAGAACTGAATTGATAAGAAGAACATAATTAAGCACAGACATCGATATAACCACTACTAGCCCTACCTCTGATCCATCTCCTGTTCATAGTGTACCTGTTCCTTCGGAGCCATTTCTCCTTAGTGTACCTGTTCCCTCGGAGCCATTTCTCCTTAGTGTACCTGTTACTTTGGAGAGCAGCAGTTCCTTTGTATGGGATATTTTTTTCCTTGGCTGCTGAAAAGATTAGGAAGAACGCAATAAAAACTTTGGCATGAATAAATCACTGTGCACCTGGGCCACAGAAATGACTGAAAGAGATATTCCCAGGGCTTGCTTCTTTTCTCACCTTTCCCAGCCTGAAGAGTTTTCATTACGCTTCATGTGCTATGTTAAAAAAATAAAAATAATTTGGAAAATAGTGTAAGTGCTGATTGTCTAAAACATATGTTGGGAGTACCACTCTCCCACAGGATCGTTGGCCCTTTAAATTATAGACCCAGTCACTGGGAGTTGCCTTTTTACATTAATTTTAATAGATAAATACTTTTACTTTTTAAGATAAATCAGTAAATCAAAATTCTCAAAACCGTCATTAGCCATGCACAAGATTTCCTTTTCACAGACTGCAAGACCCTCCGTAAGGTTGCACTCTAGCAGTATAGAGGACTGACTGATCCTCCTTTATACTCTGCAACTGTGCCAAGTCCAGGTGATAACTTCTCAAGAAAACGGCTCACCTACTGTTCCACTACAATACATACCATTATCAATTGATCATCATATGGTATACGTGAAATACATGGCTTCATGACAATGTGATAGCATGTGATCTCTTTCTCTGATGTGAGGTTGCCAATGCAAACTGAACTACCAGCTATGCCACCTCCTATGCTTCTCCCAAAGAGAAATGAGGTGTTAAATATCTACAGAAAAGATCTGACAACAGTCATTTTTGATATGAATTGTAGAAAAGAAAGCTCTGAAAAATAATCAAATGTGAGAACAAGATGTGTTTTCCCCTCATTAACACATGCTGTAGGTGTTTTGGAAAGTTAATAGTAGTTAACTGTACATTTACATTTATATTTTTGTATCCAGAGTGACATACAAAAGTGCTGTAGTTAAAGGGGTTAAAGTGCAATGAGAAACTGAGAAAATAAGATAAGATAAGAAAGACTAATACGGCAAAGGATCATAATCTAAGCATAATTATGCATAATATAAGCATGCACAACAAGAATAACCAAATCTAAGCATCAATGATCCCAATATAAGCATCCATACATAAACCAGTTCCTATGAGTATCGGGGTTGGGGTCTAAGCTGTGGCGTGAGGTATTGCCAGACCTCAGATCTTCTGACAATCTCAGGAAGGGTGTTCCACCATTTCGGTGCAAGTGATGCGAAGAGTCAACTGGGCAATGTTCAAATCTTTAAGGGAGGGACCACTAGGCACCTGGCAGTGGAGGATTGCAAGGATCTGGTGGGGATGTATGCCAGGATTAGCATGTAGAGGTACCCAGGAGTTGATCTGGTGGTAGCTTGGTGAGTGAGGGTGAGAGTGGGGGATCAGAGCAGCAACTGGGAGCCAGTGGAGTTTGATGAGGAGGTGGGTGGCATGAGTGAACTTCCTTTGGTTGAAGAACAAAGACTCAAGCTGGAGATGCATGGGAGTATCACAGAGATCTGTGAAGGGGGAATGAGAGGAAAAGTTGAGTGTCATCAGCGTAACAGTGATGTGAAAACCCATGAGCAGAGATAACTTTGCCTAGAGATTGAATATATAAAGAGAAGAGAATCGGTCCCAGTACTGAACCCTCGGGGACTCTCCAGGGTTCTCTCCAGGAAACCTGGTAAGAGGTGCCTGAGATTTCCAGCTCAGAAACTATAGAGATGAGTGTCTGGGGATTGACAGTGTCAAACTGTAATATATATTTAAACCCTACATGAACCAGTTAAAAAAACTGTGGGTTTGGGCTTACATACTGTGGCATAGTGAGCTACCACAGTAACTGGATTTCACATTTCTGTTGCTCTTCAGCAAATAACTTTTACCTGAAGCTGGATAATCCCAACCATAAACATGCTTACATTGCTGTCTGAGAAATCCAGTGCTTGACTCTCGAGAATGTGGGAGCAGTTCATTCTTCAACAGAAGATCAGTTGCCTGGAGTCTATTTACCAGCAGACCAACTAAGAAGTCAACAAGGTTACCACTTGCAAACCAGCTGAAAACAACAAAATAATATTAACAATTTCACAGAAACGTTGTTTGAAAATTTTCTGTTAACACGAGTAGTTTCAGCCAAGTGGTAGAGAAGTTCATCGCTGGGTGACCTTCGACAGCAGCTAAAAACAATCATTTACGGAGACAGAGACAATGGTTCACCATGAAAACTGTGATCATTGTCAATCTCAGTGAACTATTTCAGAGAAAAGAAGGAGCCTCATTAATGGTTATGAATTATGTGATGGTGCAAAATAATCGATATACTCGATCCCTCAAGGGACCATCATTTTGTGCAGTATAAGTTCAAGAACCACCAATGTTGCACATTAGGTATTTGTAGATCAGACTCCAGATCAGATAAATTCTTAAACCTTGTCAATTGATTCTTTGGTGGGATCAAAAATAAAAAATAAAAAAAAAGATTTCCCAGAGAAACACAGAAACATTTTCACAAAAAGAGCATTATTGTTTTTAATTTCACTTACAGTTCTTTTTAAATCAATCCACAGTAATTGAGCAACCTTGTGCACAAGGAATATCTGGTTTTTTAAAACAAAATGACCCATCTGAAACCTTCTTGTATTGAAAAGTTAAGGCAAATAGACAGTGGGCACTGGAGGAATAAACACTGTATTCAGCAAGGCAACAGCCATTAGGAGCGGAAAACTATGAAAGTTTACCATGGCCCTCTCATAAAAACATTATCCTCGTTAAACTGACCTATGTCACCACAAGAAGCACTCTCAGATAAAGGTTTCATTGGCTGACAATATTGAATGACTCAGTGGAAACAACGGTTCCTGTTACTCAGCGATAGAAATGGTATTTAATTTAAATGCAAGCACAAAGACAGACAGATGATTCCCAAAAGGTAGATTCTGAAATAAAAAATTTCCCAAATGTTATAGGAGCTAGGAGCTTAAGCAGTAAACATCTCTGTTAGGACGAGATTGATGAAAATTGTGGAGATGGAGTAAGGTGGGATACTGTAAGTAGCTGGCACTAAAGGGCCATATTTGCTATTTAGGAAAGCCAGGTCAACTTTGAAGGAGTTTTCTGTTTTAGTAAGGTAATTATCTCCCAACGGGCTTGGATTGCTCTATGATGCAGTATTTTTCTTTTAAAAAGTCTTTTAAAAAACTTGCAGCTCTCTTAGGCAGGTTACCAGGAAAAGTCGTCTAATGGCAATGGCATCTCTTCTCAGTGCCAGAGTAAAACTTGTCCTGTAATGTGTGTATTGGTAATGTGTCATCTGGAATGTGAGCCAATTGAACTATGAGAAGTCAACTCAACAGGTGAATATATATTGCTGATGTTATGTTTTGAGTTGATAATCATATTTTAGAAATTGATATAAAGAAGGTTGTTCTAATGTGCACAGAGCAACAGTGCTATTAATTGAAAGTAATGATAGTTATTCAATAGCAAATCATTATCAATGGTTAATTAGCTTACCACCAAGCATGAAGTGATTAAAACTGTGAAGCATTAAGGCAACATAGTCACAAAGACAGTTTAGACTCTAGAGTAACAGCAGATATTTTATATATCATATTTTCAAAAATGGGAGTTATATTGATAACAGCCTTAATACATCACTGCACAACACTAACTTAAAACATAAAACCATCCCTCTCTTTTGTATTTTCATTTCTTTTTTCACATCATACATCATGTGTCCTAATAACAGCGCTGTTAATTTCCTGTGCTTATGTGTTTCAGTTTTCGTCCTCCCCAAGGCCCGGCCTATAAAAGAGGGGATATATAATCATAATCCACAGGTTACTCTCCAGCAACTATGTTATGGTGGACAGCTTTAAGAGATGGTTAAAATCAGTCAAGCATTGAAAGCCGGGCCACACAGGCAATATATCTGAAAAGCGCTTATTACGGCCTTCAACGTGTAGTATTCGATATCTGTCACAGTGTTATGAGTATAATGGTCTAATTTAAAATGACATTTATTGAACACTGCATGGTTTTTTAAACTTTCAATCAATAACAGTTCTAGAGAAGATGCCAGAAGCATATCCAAGGACCATGTGCGAGGGATTAGAACTATTAAGTGGGATGAAGTTATATGGGATTGGTTTGAGGCAGTGGTAATATTTAGTTGGCCGTGTGTTTAGAATGTGTATTAAAGGGACACACTCTCAAACCAATTCTTTTTAGTGTCCTACTAAACCTGATACATCTCTGTCCATGTGTTCCTTGATTTGCCTAAACACACTGTTTGTGTCATTCTGTGTGGCAAGAAGAATAACACCGATAGGTGAGTCTCAGTAAAACCTTCACCGAAACAGAAACCTCTTCATGGCAATGCTGACAGCCTTCTCAGAATTTATTTGAACGTTTAATATTTTGCAGATTGAAGAATAGTTTAATCCGATTAGGCCTTACCCAAGAAACATAAGGTTTTTTGGATTACACAAAGTAAAAAAAGGATATTGTTTTTATTTGATGTAGGGCTGATATAGTGCAGTAGCACCCACAAAACAAAATGAATACATAAAGCTTGATAACCACATATGGCAATGGATCTTTTACAAATGTATATCTCTGTTCTGCAGAAAATATTTATAACTTACATATCTGAGGTGTTAACTTCATGGAAATTTCAGATTATGTACAGGGACACCTGAAAGACCTTTTTTAAAGGTAAAGCTTTAAATAAATTATTCCATAAACATTTTAAAGCTTTGAATCAAAAATATCTGTATGTTTGAATAGCTTTTAATTATTAAAGAATTTTTTTTTTAAACATTGTAGTGAGAAATTATGAATACAATATATCTTAATGAGTGTTTTTGTTATAAAAAAATTATAAAATGCTTTAAAAAGTTAGAAAAAGTAAAACCTTAAATAAACAATTGCTACTTTAGTAATTTCAATTGCTGTATGGAGCTAATCAACTTTATAGAATAATGTCTTTTATACTTCGAAGATTAAATAGTTAACACATATATATATACGCGGATACAACTGATGTTTTCTCCTCTAAAAAATATCCTCACAACATTTTTGTAAAATAGAGAAGTCATGTTGCTGTCATGTTGCTGTGATATCAATGGTGTGGCACCATTGTAAATGGTATTTCTAACTTCAAATTCTTTCTAAATCTTTCCCATTCTGCATTAAATAACATTTAGAGAAGAGCAGATGTAGATTGAGGGTTTCTAAAATGCCAATAGTCTCTTCAGGCACCGAAGTGACTCTAAAAGAAGAAATTCACACAGAGCACATAACGGTACTGTTATATTGGCCTGTACAGTCATACACTGTTGTCGCCGATTTCGTTTAAAAAAAAAGTTATAGTGAGAAAGACTACACCAAATTTCTTCTACCTCTGTAAGGTTCTCCCATAGCTCCTATCTCCAAAGAGAGGCTACGATCCTCAGTAAATTCACAGTCGTGGCAGCCCAGAAGCTGTAGTCACACCCAGCCTTCTATAAATTCCCTGTTGAGTGTGGATTATGTTAAATCACACACCAAAATATGATCTCCTCAAGCCGGAGGGAGAGCCATCACAAATAGCACAACACTGATAGTGTGACACGGCTCTCAGGCTCCTTTGGCAAGCTCTGGTCATCATTGCGTCCCTCCCTTGTGAGAGAAGCTTGATTGGGTTGTGTCATAGTTAGTTACATTGTCAGAACTGTGTTGACATTTGACTGAATGGGTGAATGCTTGAAGAAAGACCGATATTATAATTGAATTCCTTAACTCTAATAAAATGTTAGAAACATTTCAGTCAGGTTTTCGAAAAGGACATAGTACTGAGACAGCACT
>JAOVYW010006366.1:0-11571 GCA_025775045.1 Hiodon tergisus
CCAAACACAACCGGCACTTAAAACAGACTATTTACAGGTTTCTAAGTCCGTGAAGTGAGGCTTCCCGGCAGCCCCCGTGGGGATAGCTATTTCCCATTGGTAGGGGAAAGCGCACCTAGCCATCCCCGCTACAGTATAAAGGCTAGCAGCTATGACACGTCAGTTTTTGACCTTCGCATTCTTGACTTCAGATGGCTATACCTTTGGTTTAACTTTTATTATCTTTGTGTCTTCCTTCTCAGGAAAAATCAATCTTTGATGCTATGCAGAGATGCATTTACAGTACATATATGTGAATCTAAATCTTAAACATTAGCTATGGTTGAACCCTAGTCCATCAGAGCTCGCAATACATGCCACTTAATTGATAGATTAAAATCATTATCTGGGTTAGAAATTATATCATCTTGAGGTTTCCCGGCGCTCTCAAGGATCGATGTTGGTTCCAGTAATATCGGATGAAAATTGACAGTTTTATTGACATTTATTTTTTTCTTCAATATTTATTGGTTTTGGTCGTATTCTCTTACGCTGTCATTAGTAAACGTTTATATTTGTCAATTACGCATCATTTTGGGATGTCTTTTGCAATACTTTGATTTTGAATAGATTTAAACTTGTGACTGTATATATTTGTTGTGATTTTTTCAATATATGCTCTATATAGTGATTTGTTCTTAAGAATCAAAAAAAAATTTATGTAAAATATGTGTTTTTATTTTTCACTCATGCAAGATACTGGCTTGCCAGCAAACATAGGGCGGTGGTGGCAGAGCTGGGAGATTTCCACGGAGGTCCCTGCTGTCAGGAGCTTAATAGGGCTGGCTGAGAAGTGGTGCAGGAATCCCTTCTCTGAGTTGTCACTGGTGTCACTAAGAGGCAGAAGAGCTCCCCTGAGACCAGCCGATAAAGCTGTCGCTGAAAGTGTCCCAGCAGGCTCCACCACCTCCACCCGAATGCCAAACTGGCATGCATCTCCCAGCAGCTGACTGGCGTGTGCTGATAGAAGACTAATGCCCTTTTCTTCACACGGTTCCAGGACCGCTGACCTCTGGAATGAAACTACTATTCAAGGACATTGAGTTACATTGAGTACTGTTATTTTTGCTAGACCTCGCAAACTTTTGCAGTGTGAAACATCAAAATCAAATGAAACGTTCACATCATTTCTCACATAATACAGTACTTACTAACACTAATCACTCACAGATGCAGATTCCAACCAGATCATGCTACTTTACTGATTTGTAAAATCAAATCCAAAATAAATTCTCAAATACAGCTGTGAAATATTAGGGAATTCTATCCACGTACCCTCTGTTCATACACAGCAGATGAAAAGCCACATCACAGTATTTCTAATCATATAGGAAAAGTACCATGGATAATAAATAATAAATACAGTACAATAAATAATACAGTATAAATAAAGTAAAGCAGATATTCAGTGTGCACCCTGGCTCCGAATCCTGCCAGGGCAGAGTTCCCCATGTGCATCGCAAGCGATGTTTCAAACTGCCTCGTGAATGCCTGGGAGTATTTTATTATTGTCATCTGTCACTTGAGTTTCCAGCAGCTTAATGGCATTGTTTGCAAGAACCATGTTTACAATGAGGGTCTCCTGCTGCCGAGTGAAGAGACAACGTCATTCACGTCTTTCAATTTTATCATTGCATATCTAATTTCCAATCTGATACATTATTTAAAAATTGCATTGCATTTTTATGTTGCAGTCCATAAATGGCAGAGTGTTTATAAACCACTTTATCGGGGTTACTTGTTGGAGACCACAGCCACTACCCAGCCTCCCACACACTAAACCCGTAGATGATCACATGATCAACTAGAGTTGCATGGATTTTATTTTAAATATGACTTTTTTTTGTACCAAATCAAAACTTTAGCAACTTGCTAATCATGAATTGGTTTAATCTTATTATTTGTGGAAGAAAGGTATTGCAAAAACTCATTAAATACAATATTGTTTAAAATGATTACCGGGTTGTCAAAGTTTTGATTTGGTCCCGGCGTTAATGTTTGGTAGGCAAGGTGTTAGTGTTTACAATTGCAGTTTCATGCTTTCATATGTCCGTACAAGAGATTTTGTTGTTAAAAAAAGGCTGAATTATGCTAAATATAGAGATGTGTCTAATGTGTTAAATTGGAATTTAAATTTGAGCCTGAGCACCCAGAGGGGCCCACCTCGTCAACGTCTACTTTCACTTTTCAGTATTATTAGATTCTTGCGAAATAACAATGCCCCCTCTCACGTTGCACATTAATGCACGCAAATGTACATCCAGTATGAGAAAAGATACAAATCTGTTCAAAGTAGAATTTAATTTGCCTGATACCAAGCACTCCCCTGCCAGCCCTCTGCTAATAACAAAACAAAATGTAAGAAGGTAAATAAATAATTAAATATTTTAAAAACAACCCTGATATTTTTCCGTTTGAAAAAGGATTTTCCTATTGAAATATTGCCGTCACAGTGATTGTAGAAGCCAAAACAGCTTCTAGATCTGATTGGCTCTTATCAATGTGAATTTACATATTACCCTTATACCCTTATTATGCCCGTGCTTTTTAAACTGTCGGATAAATCTGGCTTCTACAATAGCATTTTAAAATATATATATTATATAGTTTTTAGTAAATATTTTTATTGCTGATAAAAAGAGATCTGCAATTTCCCTTCAGGCAGTGTTACAGTTAAATTATACAATCAACAAATAAGGTCTGGGGGAGACAAGCTTTGAGTTATGTTAACGGATACCTTATTCAATTCAACCATTAATCAACATTCGAGACAAACAAGTTCACACATACAATATGGCCAGAACTCATTACCATGCCCCTTTAATCACACGCCAAACAAGTGCCCTGCTTCACTGTGACTGTGCTACTCCAGGCTAATTTGTATTCCCTGGGCCCCACAATATCTTTCTACCCATCTAATTTACATGAACACCCTTCGCAGTTCTTAATCCAGATGAATCACAACACAGGTCCACATAATGAAAATGGGTATTTTAATAACTAGAACAATGACCGTTCCTCTCACACACGTATCAACAACAGAACTCAACCTAAATTATGCCAACACATTTGCATTTGTAAATTAAGCATCTGTATTGTAATTGACTTTGATGTTGTTCTTGAAATCTAATTACTGTCTATTATTCTGCTTCGAAACGATTGCTACTTGCCCATGTGACGAGAATAATTGGTGCAATGGATGCTGTTGGTGTCTTTTTAACCCTGTCTTATAATGATTGCCCGCTATGACAAACTGACTATATTGCGATTTTGTTATTTTTGCAGTTAATGGCTAATTGTTTATAAGTCTAGCTTTGGCTCTTTCTCTTTTTATAGCGATCCATTTTTTTTTTGCCATCTTACCAGTAGGTTGTTAATAATAATAATAATAATGATAATAATAAATATAATGTAATTATCCTTTAAAAAAGTCAACCAAAAAAGTCAGCTGCAGTTGTCATCTGGCAAACATTTATTTTTAAACTTTCACATGAAACAGAAAATAATAGTTTAAAAATGACTTCTTTAAAAATGTAAGGTTAATGTCATAACAATATACATAATTAAGTCCACGACAGTCAGAGGAATAATTATTATTCAAAGTATACACTACACAAGTATACACCACACTATACCCTCACACACACAGCCTCTATTACAGCAGAAAGATGTGTGTAGTCAGCCTAGACTCTAATCCTTTGAGTCAATAATTCACACTGCATTCTTTAAACAGGCACAGGACGTATTTGTCCGTATTGATTGTTTAATATTTACTACTACTACTAGGTTAAGGTCTGGGATGCTGAATACACAGTAATGTCATTCTCAACAAAAGACTCATGCATTTTGCTAATAACTGAGCTCAGGAAATAACCAGAGCATTTTGATCTCATGGCAAGTTCAATTTAGTTTGATTTTATTTCTGCACCGCCGCTGTGCTCTCTTGAAACCCGTGAAATACCGCTTACATCCCATAAGTATGATGACAAGATAAAAAAAAAAACCTTTACATGTCAGTAACAGCTGTAGCTCATAACCACTGCCTGGCATACCGTCGGCACATCCTAACCCTCGACACACCTTGATTCCTAACGCTTAGCCCAGTTTCCCACCTTGTGATGCTGTTTGTTGCCACATCTTGTTACTGTGACTTTTGTTTTAGAGGGAGGTACCCGCCTGACAAGATGTCCTGTCAGTGCCCAGTTTGATTGTTCATCCCAGAGGATGTCCTGTCACTGCAGGAAATTCTCAGCTGCCCACATGTTGAAATACATTTATATAGAGTGGCCAAGGGCAATTTATTAACAACTAGATATCCACCTAGATAATCCAAAAATGCTTACTGCCTTGTTAATGGTAAAATATTGTAGACAACGCACACAAAGGTAGTGTCAATGGTAATTTGATTTCTGTAACAGAATTATTTAAGTATTGTATCTGTTCTTAGTCTTTCTACAAAACTCAATATCAACACCTATTGAAATATAAATATTGAGTGTGGAAATCACACCTTGTTGCCAGTCATAAACTTAGAAACACCAAAGTGACTGCACTAAATATGGTAGAATCCAGTGTAGTGTACAAAGCGACATTTTTTTAAAGAGAAAGAGAAACAGGGCAGAATTTGATCCGTGTCATAATGTCAAACAGCTTCTACATCTCAAACAAGGAGCCATGTCACATGTGGTGCTGTACAATACAGCAAAGGATCCCAATGTGACAAACTGTCATGCTAAGAGCAGGGATTAACTGATATATCAATCCTTTGCCACACAGTGTAAATACAACCAAAATTAACAACCAAAATTTTGCGCGGAGGGGAAACCTATGAAGTATGTGAAGGTAAAAAGCATTTTTGTTATTGCCCTCACTTTCTCAGGACACATAACTCCAGTGCTTTATTGTTTAAATATCCAAGATGAATACCACATTATTTATTAATACCCCGTTTATTATTCACACACACACAAGGTTGAGTGCTGTATGATTGGCATTGCTTTTTTTAATCCACTTTTGATCTATTCAGTGGCATTTTGGTTTGGATTGATATGTCAGGCTCACAAGTGTCAAAGACCTGAAACCACAGTGCAGTCACAGCAATATGACAGATAGGTGTTTGTTGCTCACAGCTGAGAGAGTGAATGCAGAATAGCAGAGATTATTCTGTGTGACTTGTACTCTGAGGTAGTCTTTAAATCCAACTGGCCTTATCAATGTGGGAGGCTATCCAGTGAAAGCATTTAACAGTTTTCCCTTTCTTAAATCGATCTTCAACAGTTAAGCTCTACTATGGATTTTTAGGTTGAATCTCAGCCTAAATCCCACAAAATGTAAAAAAATTATGCTCATGTGCTTTATATGACTGTTTGTTTTCAAATGGTGTGAAATATATATTTGTAGTGAAGCTCAAGCATTTATTACACGGCAGTATTATTAAAACTATTGCCTCTGTCCAGAACAATTTGTTCACTGTAAACTAAAATTATGGATTCATGTAAACAGACGGCTATGCTTGAAAATGTTTTAATTTAATTCTTCTCAGATAACGCCGTCCAATACTATATTAAACAGAAACAAACATTATATGCAATAAATTCAAATACATTATCAAATACAAAACTGTGCATACTATCATAGCCTACTGTATTCTAAAACAATAAGGCTCTAGTCAAAAGTTCATTTTAGACTCCAATGGTGGTTTAATCAATAGTTGTAATCACATGCAATACCATCTTTAATTAATTCACAATTGCCCAATATTAATTGATTTCAAACGTGCAGAGTAAAATGTGTTGGGAGTCCCAAATATTTAAAATGCCACTCTATTGGTCATACACAATTTATCTTTTCTGTTAACAGCAGTTAAACAGGTATTTAATTTGCAACTTTTTGAAGTTTTTTGGACAGATACAGGTACTTAAACTCTGATACCATTTAAGAAACTGAATAATTTATATATCAATAGGAATGAGGTTTTTACAGACAAATTGGCAAACTACATATATTTGGCTACAGGGTATTAAAGTAAATAATAATTTTAAAAGCTCATATTTGGTCAAATCAAACTTTAAAATATTGTCGACTCACCTCAGTTCTGGGGGGTTTGTTGAAAAAATTGCACGCATAGACATACAACATCAAACTTTCTTCTGAAAAAAAGTGTTTGAGTTACCTAAGTAATTTTTTTTAGAACAACGTCTCTGATTTGTTCATGAAACCCGACACAATAATATGCTTGATATATAAACCGCCATCTCCCTCCTTTTAGTTTACCCACCTCAGCTGTTTGGATCATGCCCATTACGTGTCTTAATTCTGGCTGCCAGCCACCTTATGATTCTTTAGATCGTATTAAAATGAATGGCTGAATGTATTTTCAGTCTCACATTCTGTCTCCCCGGTGAGTGTCATCTGCAGTAATAGATTTATAAATGATCTATTAAATTATTAGAGGAAGAGAAGATTTGCACAATTTGTTTAAATACTTTAGCATGCATTTTCAACCAATTATTTACTCAAATAACAGACTACCATATGAAGAACTATATCAATTCAGTTTGTAACCATGTTAACCATTCCTGGCATCAGTTTCTTGGGAAAATGAGCTACACTCAAAAGCTGCTGTTTAACATGTAAAGAAAAAAGTAAAAAAAAATCACTCTGTATCACTCTGTTTTACATTTCTTATGTATATATTCTTATTGATGTTATTGTTATTTTTATTAGACATGAATCGCTGCACCAGTACTAAACATTGATACCATTCTATGTTTAATACCCTCTAGCCAAATATAAGAATTTTGTCAATTTGTCTGTAAGAACTTACATCTTATTAAGATATCCAGTCACTAATATCCAGAATGGCTTAATCTTAAAAATTTCAAAAAATGTAATCAATTTAATCATTTAGAAAGCTGGAGAAGTTTTCAACCTTGTTTGCATACAATAATGTTGCCACTTAAGTTATTTATCATATCTTTACTTTTGTAGCAAAGCTAAACATGCCATTATACACAGCTTACTGTCATTTTATTTAAAATGAACTCATTTATCTAATCTGCATTTTGAATTTTCCAAACATTGTACAATGTACAATATATTGCCTTATTTTTCCCTTTGTATATGATACACATGTATTGCAAACTGGATATGCATGCAGTCATGAATACTAATAGTTAAGTTTGCACATAATAATGAGTGTAACAGTGTAATTACAGCTACCAATATATCCAGTGTAATGTAAGTGTGCTGTGTGAAAATGTGCTATTGTATAACTGTAACTGCACTGCGGTTGTTAAGGCCCCCTGGTGTCTTAACTTTTCCAACCTTTCTGCTATATTCTCTATCCACCTCTTCTACTCAACATAGAACCCATTACCATTATAACCCATTTTTATCCCCACTATGCATTAAGTGTGAAGCTGGGGATAAAGAACTGAGATCTGATTTGTTTTACGTGTAATAGCTCATGAAGGCTTTGTTTGAAATTCGGTACCAGATTGACAGACACTAGTCAGATTTTGTATTTTTATGTAAAACTTCATGGATTTTGTTCATTTTTTGGCAAAATGATCAAAGATATCTGATCAAAGTTGCTGCGTTTGGTCCCTATGGTCTATATTTCAAGGTGACCTTTGAACTTTGTCAGACCTTCTAATTTATTTTGTTAAAACAACAGATTTGTTCTTGGATAAATCTACTTTCATAAAAAAACACATTCCTTTACAAAAAAAAAAAAAAAATCCTATTTGAAAATCAACGCTATATATTAATTAATTAAGTTATGCATGTTAAGGTCATGATTAGCATCACAGAATCACATGTAAAGTATTTCTACTTTTTAATTTCTAGTTATTTCATGAAAAGACATGCAAAAGAATATTACCTACCTAGTCGGTCAGAAAAAACCCCGGCATAATATCAAACTCAGAATCTTTATTTTTCAGTTTTTTAGGTCATTTTTTTAAGGATTCACTATCCAACACTGAGCCAATCTTTTTTACCGAAATACATGTTTTCCATTTGTAGAGCTTTGTTCTGGATAATTGTTTGGTGTTTGTGTTTAGCATGCCTTTTGTCTGTTAACACATATTTTAGTTTGGATTCAGGATGTACTGGAATTGCCATGAGAATGGAAGTTCTTACGAACAACGCCAGCATTTGGCAAAAATTGCTTCTTAAATCGTTTTGAGGTGTATGGGACCATATTATTGTAGATCTACAGAATAAACTGTAACACACAGTGTTTTATGTTTAGGTATACCAATTAAATGAGTGCTTTTCTAGCTTTAAGTGGTTGTTTAATAGCCTTGCAGCGGGATTAAAAATCACCTACACAACAGCCGGTCCAGTTACAGTGGTTGTAAGGCTAATTTACTATGGATGGAAGCAGGTGGGAGCAGGAGGCTAGTCAGCCGGAACACTGGATTATCTAGGACGGTTTTAATCCCAGTTCATCACTTTAGAAAGCATCTGTGCTGTATGTTGAGTGGCATCAGCGTGTAAATCCCAGTTAGATAACAAGCAGAATGCAGATTCCTGAGAGCTGCCTGTAGGCCAGTTTATTCCTGCACTGCCTCAGAGGCGCTTAACTGTTTTATTTGACAATCACCCAACCTGTTTGACTCTCATTGCCTCAGGTCTCACGGAGCAACCTGGGTCAGGGCTTTCCTAGAACCTCATCACTGCTCTTCACTGCCCTTAAACTGAATGAAAAGAAAAAAAATACTGGTAAATTATTATTCAATGACCAATATATGCTCAGTTCTTAAATGACCATATCTGCGATGTGAAAAAACAAAAAAACAAACATAAATGCATCTGTGGCCAGAGAAAACTCTCAGTTGAAGTTTTCATTTAGAATTTTTTCAAAATAAGTAAATTGTCCACAAAAAAATAGCCTTACAATTCTTATATTTAAAATGAAACCCTATCAGGTTAGATAAAAAACATGTGAGTCATGAATCATCAAATTGTGTGAGCTTTTTTAGTAATGACAATAATCCAATATTGTGAATATTGTCACAACTATGGGCATTGCTAGGTACAAGGCAGACAAGGTAGAAGCTGTCTGTTAAATTTGATCCATACTGAATCAGATCTTTCAGAGCATCATAAAGTCTAGAATGATTTCCGCCATTTACCGCAATTCCACATCATTAATATTAGTATTTACCAAGAACACTAATTACTAGTATGCTTGGTAAATACATCTTGACTAGTGAAAACACTGGAATTTGTTCAACATTGGGGAAAACAAAATACATGTTTTGCATGATCATTCGTATGTATGGGTTTTAGTACAAATGTCCACATTATTAGAAAATCGCCTTTGACAAAGTCTTCATGGTCAGGACTTGGATGCATAAACTGAAAATAGGAAATTAAATATCTACTATATTGGATGTGAGTTGTACTGTAGATAAGACTATGACTCTTTCAGCTTGTAACAGAGATGAAAAATAAGTTATACTGGAGCCTGTTCCAGTATTTTTTCCAATTTCCAATGTGCACCCTAAAAATTTGTGTCAAATTATCAAAAGATTAAATCAAATAACAGATCTTCATAAGAGCATGAATAATTTCTGTTTCTATCTGTGTATCAAAAAATAAATTATTAGTGCATTGCCAGTAAACTCTTAAAATAATTCCTCTTAAAAAATATAACAAAAATTCAGGAATATAATGGTCCCATTTGCCTGTAGATGGTAGTTTTACAAATTTTTTGTCATTTTTTTAAAAGCATTTAAGCCTTTCTTATTAGGATGCCTGTATATAACCTTTTTAATGTCAGTGGTAAACAGAAAAGATCATTAAAAAGTGCAGTACACTTACTTTTGCTGCAAAACATTAAGTTAAACGAACCAGAAAAAGAGGCTATTTAAAACGGTCTACTTACATTAACGATTGCTAAGTGTTGCCGTCTGTCACTGGGGCATTCACTGTGTAGTCACAAACTTGTCCAGTGTTTTCTGGATGATTGCACTAGTGCCAGACGCGTGCATATACACAGCACAACTCTGTTGTCCAAACAAGGATCAGACTTTTTTGCATTCTGTTTTAATTTCTAATCTGAGCTCAAACATTCTTTGCTTTTAAAAAAAAACTTTAAAAAAAACTTAAAAAAACCTTGAAGACCTTGGTTTTTATACATCGCCATGTCCAAAATGTTATTGGTTAACAACAAAATATGGTCTTTTTTCTATGATTTCATGACTTTAATTCGTTTTATATATGTTTGTATTGAACATTGACATTGTGATTTTATCATTTTATTTCATGCTATTATCACTGTTATTTTTTATTATTTTATTTTTTATTAGCAATTAATTTACAAGACAGAGAACAATGTTTGTTGCACAGTCCTTAATGAAGGGACAAACTCCCTGTGCATATATTCGTTTTTATTGCCTTTGGTATAAATACGTGGGAAGTCAAAATCCCAATTTGCAATACTTCTGAATATATTTCTACATGTTTCCTCATTAGGACTTTCTTATAATAATTAGTCATATGAAAGTGCCTGTACACAGCAGGGTCGATTTACACTGTCTCTTTGAAAATATTTTTTAAGGCTACTCAAAGTTTGGGGAAACCTTAATAAGCTGCTTCAGAAAACCCAGAGGACCTGCACTTCAGAAACTGAAGAGGAGGAGAGGTTTTTTCAGGATTTTCTTCACGGTGTCACTGTCCTGTTTATTCTAAGATTTAAGTGTTGTCTCTTCTATAAAACAATATAAAATATATCAATCTCGCTTATTCACATATATAAAAAATATATATATTAGGGCTGTCAAAGTTAATGTATTAATGTGTGCGGTTAATTTAAAATTATTACAAAACCCTTAAGGATGCCTCTTTGGATAAAAGCAAAGTTATTTGCAACTACTGTAATGGTGAATTTGGAAGTACCGAAGTACGTTGAGTCTGAAATAACATTTAAAAGCAAAACAGAGTTGACGCCGGCAGCAGTAGTGAGAGGGCTAGCAATGCAGGACAGCAGCAGCCTACTCTTTTAGCGTTCGTTTTTCAGGAGGCAAATGGACAAGTCAACGAGCAGCAAGCTAACAAACTTTCTGATACAGATTATTTTGTGTTTCTTTCAATTACAATAAAACACAGTATGCCTTTAACATAACACAGTGCTTTTTAAATGGAAGATTCTTTATTTAGGGACAAATTGGAGCACATTCAAAAAGTGCGATTAATTGAGATTAACTACAGAAAATCATGTGATTAACGCAATAAATTACTTTAATTGTTTGACAGCCCTAATATATATATATGTAGTACTCTATATAAATATACACTATATGGACAAAAGTATTGGGACACCTATACATTACACCTACAGGAGCTTTTATGACATCCCATTCTTAATCCATAGGCATTAATATCGAGTTGGTCCCCCTTTGCAGCTATAACAGCTTCCACTCTTCTGGGAAGGCCTTCTACTAGATTTTGGAGTGTGTCTGTTGGAATTTTTGTCCATTCTTCCAGAAGAGCATTTGTGAGGTCAGACACTGATGTTGG
>JAOVYW010006367.1:0-11570 GCA_025775045.1 Hiodon tergisus
GAGAGAGAGAGAGAGAGAGAGAGAGAGAGAGAGAGAGAGAGAGAGAGAGAGAGAGCGAGAGAGAGAGAGAGAGAGAGTACATTTCTTAAATGTCTTGGCAGGAAATTCGCAGATCTATATTTATGTATAAGGCATTGATGCAATGAATGGGAATTTTTGCGCAGAAATGTTAAACGAGCAGCTATCAAATCCACTATACTACAGAGAGTTTGAATTGTGCTATATACCAAAACATAACTATGGAGCAGCATACATGTCTAGTTGGCCAGTACTTATTAGGTGTTCTGAGAAACAACTGTGGTCTGTGGTTTGAGTATTCATCCAACTCAGTGAGACTTCCTGGAGTCTTTGCTGGAGTAAGGTGTGTGTGTGTGTGTGTGTGTGTGTGTGTGTGTGTGTGTGTTTAATGGAGTTTTTGGCAGGAGGGTTAAATACTTTGTGAGCATACATTGATGAGATATGATATTTAGAGGTGACTTTGGCATAGCTGATTGTAGACTTTCTAATCTCACAGTCAGTTCAGTAGGACCCTACCATATGTTATATTTTACCCCATTCAGTACAATTCCAATGAACCATGTGAGAATCTTGTGAATAGGTTTTAATGATTTAGTGATTTTCTGTGTAGAAAAACTGTTTTTGATCATGATGATGACGTATTTCTGTACGTTCCTGTGGAGAGACTGGTTCACATGTATTTTTCACATGTATGGAGTGTCCAGCAGACGGAGGGCAGACTATATTGAAGTGCAGAACAATATCAAGTGTAATCAATTGCTTTGTAATATCCTGCAGCAACCTGTAACATATTCAGTAGCATTTCACTTTAATATTTGTCACCTGCTTTCTCAGACTTAGCGTCTTCTATGATATCTTGTTATCTGTTGTATTGTACATTTTTGAAAATGTCCACATTTGACTTCCCCAGCTGAATTGCAGGCCCTATGAAGGGAGAGATGCTGTGACATAACACAGCGCGTTTGATTTTCATCCGCACTGACCTTCAGCTCAAACTGTGCACACTCAAAGCCATTGCTAACTCTGTGTGCTGTAGCTACGCAACATTCGTCAGTGCTTAAGCAGGAGGGGGCAGAAAATACAGCATGGCATGCACACCAGCTGCTGGTCGCAGTATGCCTAAGACAATTCAGCAAAGTGCTGGCAATATGGTCGACATGGCGGTGATCTTCTCTAAGAAGATCTTGTTTCTAATCACAGGAGTGTGGAAGGGGGTTGAGCATCATGCTAGGAAAGCTGAAGGAAAATCTGAGGAAATCCACGTAACTGTTTCAATTATTTTTAATCTTTACATGAATTAATTATTTGGGCTAATAATATCTAATACCGTTATGTTGTGATTCTTATCAATACTAATGAATTTATCATTCAGTGTCTTGGATATATATCTGCATACAATATGTATTTTAAAGTGAAATCTAGATGTTTGGCTTAATGTACTCATCAGTTATCGAATAGTTTCTAAAAGTGCTTGTCAAAAAAACTTTCACCTCTAACATAACACGATGGAAATAAAGAAGCCAGAGTATTTTCTTCTGTCTGTCCTCAATCAAGTTCAACAACGTTGCAGTCAATGGAAACAGACCAGAATAAGCGGCAGAAAAGAAAGAGAGGACTTAATCCATTTTGTTGCACATCAAAATAAAATTTATTAGATTCCATTGTTTCACTTTCTAGTACACTAGTGGATCTATACCAATGTAGAAAAAAAATGAGTCTTACCTATACCTTTGTGTCACAGAGTAAGGCATGCATTTGTCGCATGGTTTTGGACATGAAAAGCTACAGCAGGTTTCAAACACATCCAACCACAGTACACATAAAGCATACTGAAAATCTCCTCGCCTCCTTTCAGCCCAATAAATATTTCACACTGCATACGTCTGAGATTCAACACTGACATCTAAATTCACAAAAAGCAACAAGATATACAAACAAATGGGTTTAAAATTTAGGTCTCTGGAGTGCAAGGGGGGGAACTCTGCTGTTTTTGGAGGAGTGATCGGGCAAAGGCAAAGAGCACACTCATTTACCTCTCGCTTTTGTTCTGTTCCAAGGACGTTAGCCAGCCTTAGGGCAAGTGAAGTACGTTGTGTGGGAGAGCAGTAGACAGAAATGCAAGTGGCTCCTGTTAGGAAAGTGTACTCTCTGCCGCTAGTTGAAACATTACCCTTCAACGCCGCGGAGGATCTGAAAGCTATGTTTCACAGTCTGGTAATACTTAGAAGCACATATTTTTTTTAAATCTAATAACCCAACAAACCAGTGTAGACATTTGGCTCACACAATGCAGCTGCATATACTTATCATCGCAATAAACCTCTCAAATACAAAAATAAAATAAATAATACACACATGGTCAAAGGTTAAAATTTAGTGCCGAGATAACTTCCCTTTATTCTCTACTATACATCCTTAGGAATGGGTTACAGCGGTGTTACAGCGTTTTAAAATATATTTAATTAAAAGGATATCTCTGTCACAGAAGGTATAATACATGTTGAAGGGTGACAACATAAGCTGTATGGGTTGCGGGATTGGTTTTGACCTCCCTAGGAAAGTTAATCGGCAGGGTGAAGTGAGATAGCGGGAGGGATATAAACGGTGTATGTATCCGTCTCTTGCCATCCGCCCACGGCGATGCTTGACATGGTGGAGCCGGGGCGGGCGATGGTGGGGTCACAGTCGCTGCAGACGAGTGACGCTGCTGAGGAGATGAGGAGAGGGATGTGTGTCAGCAGTGTGGGGTGTGTGTGGGGGGAGGGGGAGGTGGGCATGGCGGTCTGCAGCTACCTTTGGTCGTCCATCAGTTCTGCTGCTCCTGCACGCGCATGCGGCAGCCCACCGCTGTAATTAGGGCCGCCCCCTTGCCACTCCCGTCCTCCGACAGCAGGAAGTTGACGTTGCAATTGGGCGCTAGCTCCTTCACTGTTAGGTGCATGATCCTTGAAAAGCTGCAGAAACAGGGCCGACAGGCACTTACAACCGTAGAAAGGCCCTGCCCGGGAGGACGATTTCTTTTGCTTCCAAAGCTCATCTTGTAAGGAGCACACTTGACTGTGGTGCAACCATTACATTTCTGTGTAATTCTGGCTAAAATTCCCAAACATTATGAAATGCTAGATAAGTTTTAGTGTGGTTTTGAATCTTTTATTGTTTATTGTTTATTGTTTTAAAAGCATAGTGTCTGCGTTCTCATTTCGAAGCCCAAAGTAACAATAAAAAATGTTATTGTCCGTTTCAGCCTCCTCTACTCACTGTGGGTGGAGCTTGTAGAGTGTGCCGTCCACCCCCACGGTGATATCCAGGTGGTCCAGACCTCGGTTCTCCCGGATCTTATCAACAACTGCGGCCATTCCGGCTCCACAGATCTGAGCGGCCCGGCGGGATACAGCGCCGCACACCTCCTTCACGATGATACTGTCGTCACAGGTGCTGTCCAGACCCAGCTGCTGCAGGATGGACCGGACCTGCAGCAGCGCCAGTCGATCGCTAAGAAGCGAGAGAGATGCATTTTGTCATTGCACCTTTTGCAAATGTCTTGTAGTGTCAGTGTGAGGGCTGAGCTTCAGGTTGTCTAGTTACCTACCTCTCGATCTGGGAGAGAAACTTGGTTTCGAAGATGCCCCGGGTCTTAAGGGTCTCTGAGATCTGTCCCCTGAACAGGAACCCGCGCTTCGTGAGGTCAATCAGAATGTTCCGCACAATCTCGCCCAGGTACATCCCACTGCACATTTTCTCATACCTGAAAGGCACAAGAAACACCTGGGTTGCAAGGTTACTGCACATTTTAAATCAGTCTACATTACTGAATAGCCAGGAAGGCAGGTAGCCAAAATAAGATTACAAAAATGAAAATATTCTTCTTTCTCTCTCTCTCTCTTACAGTCATTGACTGGAAGAAGCATGTAATGCTGTTTTACAGGAGTTTGTGACGTAATTCTTCAAGTTTGGCTAGAAGAGTTACAATGGTTTCAATGGAAAAGGGTTGAAATGACAATGTTTAAATGAATCAAAATGATAAAAATGTTCAGAATCCATTTAAGAGTGGAGGAACACGTGCTGAATTGTCACCTCTGTTTTCCAGCATTCAGGGATAGCTCGTCCACTGCCTCGTCGTACTGTGTCCTGATGTCATCCAGACAGCCATTGTCCCCAAAAGCACCCCACTCCATGTTCACGCACATGCGACCCTGGTCTCCCTCTACTGTCTCAATGTTTCTCATCTCCTCCATGTAACAAGCGTTGCTACCGGTTCCTAAAATCACATCACCACGTCACAGTAATCTCTTGCCACACATCTGCCACATAATCAAGTTGTAAGCCACTCCCATTTTAAACAACCCATAATCGATTGCAATCAATCAGTCACTCAAAGTTTTCAACACAGTTTTATGACAGCAAGTCATACGTTGCCGCAACACACCGCAAAATCTCAGTTAAGTTAGAGTGATTCAACAGCATAAAAAAGCTATCCTACCTGCAATGAGGCCGATCTCACAGGTAGGCTCCTCATAGGCACAGGTCATCATGGTCCCCACTGTGTCATTCACCACTGCCACTACATCCAGATCAAATTCCTTCAGCATGACAAAGGGGGTCAAAGAGACACATATTTTAGACCTCTTTTAGAGTTTCAAAAGCAGGAGCGGAAATGATAAATATAATTTTTTTGTACGCAAGGTTATAATGGAATACAAAGTTACAATCATACCTAACAAGGCTTAGCCTCTTGAGCCCCGTATTAACACAAGATGGCATCCATTTAAACTAACAGATATTGGGTTTAAATTAATTATGTGTAGGTTTTTTTTTTTTTTTACCATTCTCGCAGCCTTTGAGAAAATTAACAAACATGCGTGTCTTTTTTTTTTTTTTTTTTTTTTTGTATTTTCATTGGAAAAAATGTCGGCTTCTTGAATTATGCTCTTCTGCTAAGAAACCGAAACCAACATTGAAAAGCAGCTAACGGTAACAATGGGGAAAATCCTGCCGACCGATGGTTACACTTGGCGACTCACCTCTCTCCTTTTTATTCCCTCCCGGAGAAGTCCCACAACATCCTCTCCCTCGCAGTCGGTGGCCTTGAAACCTTTGGTCCAGTTTACGAGGATACCCTGGGCCATGAGGAAACATGAAATATCACTTTCAGCTTATAAATAATGAGTCAGAGAAAATCCAAGTTTTCAGCCTGAGGCTGACAAAGACAAGTCTGCAGAAAATGAACTGTTTTTCTCTTCTCTATGACTTTCCTGGTGTTACTAAGCCACAGCGTTTTAAATCCTGATTCTTGAAGTGCAATTTCTCAAGTTGTCCACCAGGTGCTACTGTAGCTGTGTGTCTGCGGAGGAACTAGACATTCCTCATATTAACATCACAGAACCCTAATCAGAGGCACTCATAACTGTAATCCAGAGTGTAAATTGCAACAGTAATCACGTGGCATAGCTGAACAACTATTGAATAACTCAGGAAGTCGACTGGAGTGGCTGGGTAGTGACGAGCCAAGTAAAACTCGGCTGATTTCCACCCACTCCAACCCAACCCAGACAACACTCTCACAGCAGTGTGCCCCCCCGCTCTGATCTCCCGCTCACGATTCACAAATTACATCATTTGGATTAGAAACCAATGAATTCCTTAAAAGAACAACCTATTTTCGACCGCCAGATTCCCATGCCTCTCATTCTTCGTTGTGCAAATTGACAGTTCAGCTCTTATTACCTCCTAATGTGCATATTCGGAAGCACAGCTAGGAAAGGAAGAGGCCTGCTTACCGCATCAAGGCTGGTCTGTTTGCAGGGGAAGGAAAAAGTGAAGCCCAGAGGCAATCGGGCGTTCTTCATCCCCATGTAATCCAAGAAGTCAGAGATGCAGTGCACAATGTGATCGAAGAGCTAAGCACCAAAAGGAGAACCTGTTACTGAAGTGTTGTTACTGATACTTGCAGGACCTGGATGTCAACCTGAATTGCTTTTAACAGATACAATTACGGCCCCCAAATTCAAGTGTTATGTTCTTTGCCAAATTACCATAAGCCCTACAGTTGAACTGGTGGCTCCTAACGGTGGTTACCTCATCTCCAGTCCCCTGCATGACCTCGATTGGAATAGCGTAGATTTTGTTGTGCATCTCCACTGTCCGCCTCTTGCCACTGCGGATCTTCACTAGCAACACCCGGAAGTTCGTGCCTCCCAGATCCAATGCCAGGAAGTCGCCGTTTTCTTTAATATAAGGACATAAGGATGACATGCAGCCATTAAATATGCATACACAGCATACCTCCCTTATGTTATCAAATGAGATTGGCTATCCCACTATGTACCCAAGTTAGTGTGTATAGGAAAAGGAGGCTTGGTCCGCTCATTCAGAAATGAATGGACAAAGGGCCTCATTGTTCCTTTTGTACTTGCCTAGCTGAGCTTGTACAATAAGGTCCTACAGGAAAAGTGAGTTTGATAGTTTGCAATACGATCCCACAGTTAATTATAAATGGTCTCTTGACCTCATTTGCGAGGGACACCCTGTATCGTAGGTAACTTTCAGCTCTGAAAAGTTTGGATTTCATTTTCAAGAGGAAAAATGATGTCCTGATGGTTTCTAGACTGCCCCACCAAGATTCAAACTTGAAATATCAGTAAGTGCCGACTGCATTTGCATATGCCATACAAGTTTTGCGTCACTGTAGAAGAACTGCAACCTTAATCAGAGCTATGACAGAGTTGCTAAGCTCTTAAGATCCATGGTGTTGTGCGTTTTAATGGAGCGTGGCCAGGATTAGAAAAAGATGGACAGGGAGATAAGGCAACTTAAACACTGTAATACCCGCTGGTTCTGCAGAGGGGGTAGGGCAGGTGATAATGCTATTCATTTTCTACAGTGGTGACAAAGCAGCTAGTCTAGTTCTTTTAGTTAATTCAGGGGAGCAATATCAGGTGGACATCTGGATTCCCCAAGAAGCCTTTGCTGGTTGGTACTTTTGGTAACATGGACACACTAGTTAAAAGCATCAGTGAAATGGACTGATGATAACATCCTGCATGCATGACGGAAGCCCATGAACTGCTGCTCTTACCCGATCCATCAGGTGTGCTGCGCACAAAGGTGGGCAGCATCTTGACCGTGGCCGTCTCCTGGGTCTTTTTGCTCAGGCCATTCTGCATCTCTATTCTCATTCTCTTCTTCACCTCCAGCAGCTGGTCTTTGGTGAGCCGGAACTCAGCCAACGTCTCGGCGATCTGCCGATGCTGGTCGGCCAACCGGTAGGCCACTGCTGTCACCATGGCAGCACCCTTGCCACTCCCACTCTCTGACAGCAGGAAGCGCACATCAGACTCGGGGATCAGCCGACGCACTGTCTTGTGTAGACGACGGGAATACCTGTGGAGGTAAGGGGGGAGTTCTTTTGTTCGTAACATTGGATAGGTAATCTAAGGTTAAATGCAGAGTATTTCCTGTTAAGAAAGGGAGTTAGATCATTCTTCTCTTGTATACTCTGAGACTCTGATTTCCATTGAATATTCCTTTCCAAACTTTAGATACAGTATATCCCAAACCCAAATGAACATTGCTATTTAGCCAGAAAGATTGAGGGAGCTTAACAACCATTTTACAGCATAAATAATAGCCTGATCCTACTACACAATCCTTCTACACTGTTCTCCAGCAGACAGTAATACACAATTCTGTCTTGTAATCCATCTTCAGGGTTTTATTTGCTGATGTGCAATCCAAGATTCCTCTATCAATAATGGGCTTTTCATAATCTTTAAAGATTGCCATTGGTTGCCATTTTTCACTACCCTCTACCAGGTTCTCTCCAGTATCAGGCTAGTCCCTTTGTAGGTCCTGAGCATTTACAAATGCCCTGTTTATAAATAGCAGGGAGGGAGTTTACCGCCTGATATTCGAGAATGCCAGCACTGTTTATTCTTGTTATTCTTATTACGGGCTGCTTGAAAAGTGACGACAAAAGCCGTCTAGTTGTTTTCTATCTGACATTTTAGAGTGCATAACAGCTCAACAGGCTACTGCCGCCAGCTTACTGTGCCCAGAAGATCCGCTGTGTCTGTGCGAGCATTGTCAATTTTGGAGGTTGGAGTGGAGAGACCGGTACACTGTGATTGGTGAAAACAACATTGTTCCTCTAAAAACAAATCTGCTCCTGATGAACATCAGGAGCAGACTTGTTTTTAGAGGAACAATGTTGATGTTGGCATGCCAAGACATCAACGGCAGAAAACCATTCAGAGAGAAATCCAGTAGAGCGTTCATCTACACTGTGAGATGCATGCTCGAGTTTGAATTGATTGAGTTGTCTGACTCTGGACTGAGCTATCTCCACCTGCTCAGAAGATTACAGTGACTGATAAAAAAAACAGATGGTTGGTTCACATTTCAGCTGAACCAAGGGAACAGGTCCAGGAAGCGTTGCTTTTAATCTGTGCGCCCGCATACTCACTGAGGGTGCATCTTGTAGAGGGACCCATCGATGCCCACGGTGGTGCGCAGGCGTGGGACACCCTTGTTGTCCTTCAGCCGGGTGAGGATGGCCCCCAGGGTGGCAGCGATGAGGTTGGCAGAGCGGAAGGAGACAATGGTGCAGACGTGCTGCACAGCAATGCAGTCCTCATGCGACGGCTCCACGCCCAGCCGCGTCAGGATCTCCTTGGCCTTAGTCAGGCCTTCCTTGCTCCTAGATGCCAAGAAACCCAATAGCCATGTTTAACTAATCAATACTCAGAGTCTCACGTCATTTTTATGTGACATGTTTACAAAGCATTAATTCCCTACTGGGGCAAACTGAGTTTGAAACCATCCATGACTGTGCTATGTTTCGGATTGTTCCGGCATTATCCAGGGAAGGTATTCTAGAATGTCTATACAGTCATGGGGCAATTCTGGAAGTGCTGAAAGTTCTGTAGTAAACGACTGGCGTCCCTTACAAATAAAATCTCATGATGATACATGCTGATTAGATTAACAGATCAGATCAGACTACAACATGCATTTGCCTATGCAATTAGACAACGGACCCACCAAACCTAGACTGCTGGTTACTCACTTCTCGATGGCAGAAACATGTTTTGTTTCAAATTTCCCTTTGGTGAGAAGCTCCGGTGTAATCCGGCCTTCGAACAACATTCCCTCTTTGGCCATCTTGACTAGAATGAGTCGCACAAGTTCCCCCATGTACAGTCCACTGACCATCTTTTCGAACCTGTAGACATAAAGATGCAACATAACACTAATTAGTAATGGAAATGTAGTCCACTACCAAACACTGCAATAGAATCAGAACTACACTAAATTGCTTTGAGGACTTTTAATCATCAATAACCTAATAAATATATTTGTGGGAATAACAAAAGTTGCAGACAGCGGGAATTAACACAAAAAAATGCTAGTATGGTCCAATGTGGTGGAGTGATTTAATTCACTAAAAGTCAAATGGGCTAGTGGCTTACAGCTGCTTCCCAGGGTTGAGTGAGCCTCTGTCGATCTCCCTGTCAAACTCAGTGCGAATGTCCTCCAGCATGCCGTCGTCCCCGAAGGCCCCCCACTCGGTGTTGATGCACATCCTGCCCTCGTCGCCTTCCACCAGGTCAATGTGCCTCAACTCCTCCATGTAGCACGCGTTGGTGCCAGTACCTGCGGAAACACCAAAACGCTAGGATTAAAGTAAATCATCACTGATTTTTTAGGAGCCGTTTCCACTTTTATATAACCAGCGTTTTAAATCTGGACATTGACATGGCAGTACCTGTCAATAACTTTCCGAGATGAACGGGTTATGGGATGATGTTTCCTTCCCTTGATCACGTCAGTAAGGTTTCAGTTACATTACCTATGATGATGCCAACTTCACAGCGCTGGTCATCGAATCCACATGTCATCATGGTCCCAACTGTGTCATTGACCACCGCCATGATGTCTGCTTCGTAGTCCTTAAAAAACCGGACCCACAATTACAAATCAATTCATATTCAATACTACTTCAATTTCGGTGTAATCTCCCCCATACTACTCATCTTCCCACTGTACTGAGGTTCTTTGGTGGTCGGGGAACTGTAGAAAAAGTGCTCTTAAAAAATGAATTTAAATGAATACCCCTCGTTTTTTAATGGCCTTGTTCAGAAGTTTCACAACGTCCATCCCCTCCACTCCGCTGGCTTTGAAACGTTTGGTCCAGGTCAGCAAAACTCCCTGAAATAAATGGGATGCTCTGTGATGCTTAAGCACAGGTACGGTTCAGGTAAGTAGAAGTGGTCTACATACAGATTATTATCAATGCCAACTCCGCTCTTTTTAAGTTCTATCATCTGTTGGGCATCTGGTCACTCAGAGAGTTTAGTGTCTCCATTTGATATTTCACTTTTCTCTCCTCAGGGGCGTGTAGTCAGAATAATAATAATAATACATATCATAATAATACTTCTTGTTTATCATTATCTTACCTCATCCAGTTTGGTTTGTGCACACGGGAAGGAGAAGGTGAATCCAACGGGCAGCTTTTTGTCCTTAATGTTATGCTTCTCCATGAAGTCACCGAGGCATTCAGCCACATGGTCAAAGAGCTGCAAGGGACACAGCAGAGGCTTGATCAGTCAGGCTCTCTAGCGTGGGTGTCGCAGGATTAGGCCCTGGGGAGAAGAGGGCTGATAGTGTTGGAGCAGAGGCAGCAGACAGTTTTCTTACTCGAGTGCCGCTACCGTGCAAGATGTCCTCTGGAGTGTCATAGATCTGGCTCTCCATCTGGACCGTCTGCTTCTTCTCGTGGGACACCTTCACGCGCAGGATACGGAAGTTGGACCCTCCGAGGTCAAGGGCTATGAAGTCCCCCTTTTCTGTAAAAAGAAACAACTTCAGTAAGCAAATTCATACAGAGGTCATACAAACATACAACAAAAAATGAGTTCTTAGATTTGTGTTGCTGCAATGATGACTACAGCATTTATAAATTATACATAAGGATTTGCATTAGCAGGCACAAAGTTTAACAAAGACAATGATTTAGCGCAGGGAAAGCCAGAATGTTCTAGGTAAACTAAAAACGGGACAAGACTTTCAATGCTGTTCGGTTCCATGGTAACATCCTAAGGGTCTGAGCGTCTCTTGGCAGTGCCAAAAAGATGAGGTCATGCTGCCATTTCAAGCTCCTGGCAAAGCCAACCCTGCAAATTGCTGAATCTTGGACCAGGCACCAGGCATGAAGTTGTAAATAAAGCAAAGTCACGGTTTGATACCCTGTTGCGCTGCAGTCAATCCTCTAGTTAATCGAAACAAAGAATTCCAGTTTGGTATCACCCGCATTGAAGTAAAAGTGACAAGTGACTGGATAATGTCCCCTTTAAATTGGAAGAGAAGGAAAGTAATCTCTTCTTTCCTGTTATTTCTGTTAAAAAAATGTAGTCAAAATTTTGTTCTAAGTTTTTTAACTCAAATCACTTGAAGAATTCTTGTCACGGCTGATACCGGGCCATGGAAGACTCTGTTTCTTCTGTATGTTGATCTTAAAATCAGCAAGCTTACTGACATTTCAATCAGAAATA
>JAOVYW010006368.1:0-11570 GCA_025775045.1 Hiodon tergisus
CACCACCACCACAGAGAGCGCGTTGACCATCTAACCTCCCACTGTCAATACCACCACCACAGAGAGCGCGTTGACCATCTAACCTCCCACTGTCAATACCACCACCACAGAGAGCACACTGACCATCTAACCTCCCACTGTCAATACCACCACCACAGAGGCTCAGCAGAGAGCCTGCTGAACTGGGCTGCAATCAGCGGTATCACTGAACCAGTCTGCTTCTCTGCTCAAAACACAGTCCAAAGAAGGCCTCACAGTTGATAATACCTTTGTTTCTCCTCCCCAAAAGCTTTCGGTAAAAAGAGCACACTTTTAAAAAAAGAGACACATGCAAGCCGACACAGTTTAAACAGATACTGAGCAACAATAGCACTCTTCCAGCTGCTGTGGCCTCCGTTCCGATTCTGCAGTCCCATTGTCTGTCATCGTTAACGTTAAAACAAAATCATTTTAACTGGATGAGCAGATACAACGGGGCGTAAAATTCAGCCATGCGGTGTCACAACACTAGCACAAGGCCTCCCAGCGTCCCAAAAGGCCTACTTCACAACCTATTTTTATTTTATTTTCCCTCACACAGCCAAGCCAGCAGGGTTACTTTCAGACATGCAACCAAAACATTCTGCAGTGTGAATTTCCATTGGCGAAAACGCCATTGTCCAGCCTTTTCTCAGGAATAGAAATGGCCATATCTCTACAATACCAAGGCCTTGATTGGCCGTAATCACTCTGCGTTGCTGGGCTGTTCCTCCAGACCCCTGTGACGTCATTACAACGGCAGCTCCTTTCCTCTAATTTCATCCCGCCGCCCTAAAAACAAAAGAACTCGCATTCAAAGGTTAATCAACTTTGTTAGCGGAGCAGAGGCAGCGTTGAGCCTGACACTGCGGACAGGGCAACGCGGAGTTAAGCCCGGTGAGGCGCCTTAAGACTGAAAAATGTCGTTGGTGCCGTGACAAACGAAGAAGCATTGTCTTCTAACGGATTTTGGCTTTCCTTACAGGTTAGCCGGATCGCGTTTTATAAACAGCCCGGTTTTATAAATAGCGACGGACATTAAAAGGGCACGGTGAGGCCGTTTCACAAAAAGCAGTTATACTAACGTTCAACTAGAGCGAGAACATAACGCTCAGGGATTCAGAGAGATACTAAAGGATCCTGAAACGACATGGGGGCAGATGTGGAGGAACACAACACGGCATGCGGGCAGCGAATCCGTTCAGCTTCAGCGCACAAAACCGGGACTAAAAAAACTAAAACAAAAAACGGGACAGGAACTCCCTCCCCCGGTCAAAGGTCAAGTGACAAGACAGCTACGTCGCTAAACCCCCCCCCCGCACGGATTACCGACACCGCAGGGCCTGCCACAATTAGAGGGAATGGGATTAGGGCGAGTCACGGCTTCCTCCGACAGCAGACGGCAGATTAAGATGGAGGAAGAACACACATATGAACCACCAGGAGATGGAAACTCCCTTTACCTGCCACTTAGCTACCCCGTTACACCTCTCTTACTTTAAACGCAGGATTTGGTTTTCCGCACTTTAGAGCTGCTCTGCTGGTTTCTGTCCAACAATCTTAATCATGTCTGATATTTATAAACTGAAGAAGGAGGACCAAATAAAAAAAGCCAAAGAACAAGAGGCAGAAAGCTAGCTTTTGGGCTAAAACAATACAAAAACAAAACTTTTAATTAACATAATGTACTTTTAAGGCAAAACTCAATTAAGATACAGCTTGATTTAACTTGGAGCCATGGGCTAAAATTACAGAGACTGACCAGTTTTAGCAGTGAAACTGAACGACGAATCCCTCCTAAATTAAATTAAACACAGGGAAGCGAGTTTCACTCTGAAATGCACACGGCACAGACGCATTTCTGCGAACCCCCACCGGGCACTTTGAACTATGACCTTTGACCTATAAGTTAAGCACAGAAAGAACAACACTGGTGGTTACACAATCGGTCGTCAGCAGATCCCCGACAGACCCCGGAGGGCTGAGACACTACCCCACTCCGTCCACCACGTTCCCTGAAGCGTGTCTGCGAAGCGCCCATTAGCTCTCACTGCCTCTCTGCTCCGCTTACTAGTTCAAGCTCGAGTTCCAACACGGTTTGCCTGGAAAGAACCTTATTAGTGCCTCCTGTCCCCATAAATACGTGTACGATACGCCGCAGAGCATCTGTTAAAATAACAAAAAAAACATACCAATTCTCCGTGATGATAAAAATCTTGGGCATCCAGTGAAGGCATTACACCTCTTGTTCACCAAGAGAAAAGACTCACGGCTACACATAAACCAATAAGTCTTTTAAGTCTTTTAAGTGCACCGACCCTGGGATTTCCTTAACAATGTAATAATCTAAACATTAAAACTATTGACATTCAATTAGGGCGATTTACAGACGCCAAAATATGATTCATTGGGGCGTATGAATCATTTCTTTATTAGTTCTCAATAAAAAAAAAAGTTAAACACCGCATTCATATGTATCCTGAATAATAATAATAACGTTTGCTGAATATTTATCAGCTAGCCACTTATGAACTGGGTGATCACTGTGACAACTGAAAAGTAGTGTGGCATGCAGTCACGGGCCACACCCTCAAGCCCTAGGGAAACGCCCAGAATGCAGCTGATGGACAGCCAAGCAGGGGGTGACCACACCCCTATAAAAGGACCTCGGCATATAACACTAATGGCAACCGCACTCAGGTTCCAACAAAGAAAGCCTTTAAAAGTCTTGTGTGAATTTGAAATGCCAAACCATAAACCCTCTAACCCACCCCCCCCCCCCAATTGTTGGAATCACTTTTCAAACTTTTTTGGAGATAATTGATCATTTATTCTGTTTTACCACAAACTGTAAAAGAAGCCCTTGTGACAGCAGACAGCAGTTCAGAGTGCGATCTCTCCATTCGAAAACAACAACGCACTAAATACAGGATAACTAAGGGTTACCTGCACTGAAACACAGGGATGGGGCCGATGAGGGCCAAGTTTGTCTGAATAAAACTTTCACCAAAACTAAATATTTGACTAGTACTAGGATCTATCTAGACCACATACACGTTTATGTTTGCAGGACCAGAATGTACATATAATTGAAACAACAGGTAGATTACCAAAGTTTATTATTTGAGGCTGTGACTGTCTCTGGGTCTATAAAAGTAAGTACGTGGGACAAGAAATGGGGGTGTGGGTCGAAATTACACGGTTAAACAAACACCTGCCTGCTATTAAATAGATGAGAGAGAACAAGGGGCCACCCCATTTCCAACGGTGTCTTCCTGGACATCCTGGAACTTCAAGGGTAACTTAAATACCAGGAAGTAAAACGGGATACATACTGCAGGAGAGACGAACACACTATAATGCCTAAATATTATGGCGCTCTGGTTGTTTAAAAATAGACAGAACAATGCTCAATTGGGTTGACTACAGATTCAAACGGATATCTGGCAAGATTCTGAGATGCCATTGCTCAGAAAATTCCAACCGTATGACTCGCCTCCTTCAAGCCACATTTATTTAATACATAATCCATGAAAGATGAAACGGAGCTTGGTCTAACCCACCACATTTACATCAAATTCATATAATAGGTGGGGGCCATTAGAAATGACTCTATTAAGCAACACAGTCAAGCTTAAAATCATTTGAAGCGCAAGTTTTATAATTCGACTAAATACCAGCCGCACACGCCGCCAGTCTGCCAACCCACGCAACGCTACTAATCAACGTCAAGCTGAGAGAACCCCCCCCCCAACCCCAGGTCCTGCTCTGCCCATCCCCACCGGCTAATGACATGGCTGGATTCGAACCTGCGAATCCCAGATCATAGGACCCAGTCTCCTGAGCCACTCCAGCTCTTTAACGGCACGTTTTTACTGCATATATGTATAGCACAGTATAATGCTTTTGCCAAATTCGGAACTTCACTACTTCATAAACCATAAAATAAGTGCATATTTAATTCTTAACAACATTCACCCAAAAAGGTATAGGCCTTGACATGGAACGGTGAAAAGAGATCCCGTAACTTAATACGCTGAATACATAAACAAGGTGGTAGACATACTTTTCCCCCATATAGCCTAAATCTGCAATCAGGAACGAAACAGACCGACTTTCCCATCTGACTTACTGTTGACACAGTACACAATTATGGACCACAGCGTGGAGCTGGGGAGCTCAGGAGCACAAACTTCGTGAGAGAAACCAAACTGATAAGAGTTTAGTCATTTATTAGTATCAGGTCGAAGCATTGTTTATAACTAGCAGAAGGTTTGTACCTTTCTAAATAATTACATATTCTGCCTAAAATGGTTCTGTAATTACGGGTGAACTGTAGTTATCCTCACATTTTCACAAACACAATGTGGTTGCAACACAAATTAACACACTATTAGATTTTCTTTTACCGCCAGAGAAAGCTACTTAACCTGATCGCCGCCGCCTCCTCCTGTGTGTTCATGCAGCACTAATGATGAGCTCAAAGACCGCTCTGAATCAGGAGTCTCTATGCTTGGATGTTTAGAAAAACTTCATGCGTTATTGAGATACAAAACCTTCCAGAGGTCACCAGAGGACATGCAGGCAATTCTGACATCGCCCCATTGACCTACCATAAACAAAATTCTAGATGAGAGTTTCAGTTGGACATAGTTAGATCACAGTACTCTTCTACCACAAATACTAAGCACCATCTTGTTGCCTTTGGAATCCAAAACGGTTCTGGAAGCACCTAGCCTTTGTGGGCCAACATTGCAGCTGGACTACATTCTGACGTCCTGACTAACCAGACTAATGACAGATGTTTAAATTAATTCCCACATGGCTTATTGTTCAGATTTCTAGCCACTGGGTGACACGCTTATGTAACCAGGCCTCGAACCAGCTTCCAGAACCTGCACAGCGGGAGGATGAGAGAGAGTTATCCCATAATTTTATAAGGGAGGTCCGGTTCACATAAAAACATTATTTAATAAACAATCAAAGGCTTATTTGGACTGACACAATTGCCTCTAGCTTCACCCCAGAATAACCACAACAATGTTTTGTTGGTTGGGGTATCCGAGTGCTGCAACAACGTTACACAAGTGGACCTGACCGGGGCATGGTACATTTACAGTTTTGTTGCTTAGCAGACGCTTTTATCAAAGCGACTTAGAGTTTACATTTCTACATTCATACAGCTGGACATTTCACTGAAGCAATTCAGGTTAAGTACCGTGCTCAAAGGTACAACAGCTGGGGTGGGCTTGAACCGGCAACCTTTTGGTTTCAAGCCGGCCACCCTGACCACTACACAACCAGCTGCCCTCGTACCAGTGTCCATAACCCTGCCAACTAGAGAAGTCATCGCACCGTAGACCGGAGTGCAGGGAGAACATCTAAGTAACAGTCCTGATTTTAAGATTAAAAACTGCTGTCAAAGGGATTGCGTAACACTCAATGCATTTTTTGTTACATATGAAAGAATAAGCAACAATAATCCAGGCAAAGATGCAGGAGTTAAATCAAACCAATAATTGCTGATGGTTTTACAGTTACCCAATTAGAACACTGATTTAAAAACCCTGTTCTGAAGTGACCCCCATCAAGGAGGTTTCCTATAAAATACCAACCTCAATGTTGGGAGAAAAGGCTAAATTAGTTCAATAGGCTGGAATAAAAAGCCTGAAGGAACAGGGCTGAAAATCAACGGAACATATTATGTGCGTGGAAACATTAAACGTCGTGATGTCTACAAATGATAAATCTTCAAGAGAGTGACGCCTCACAATGATGATTTTATAAACAACAAATATACGTCTTGCAAATTTCTAGACTCGGGGCCCACCGCCATGTCAAAACGATTCGTTTCAAGTAGTTCCCCAGTTTGGGTTTCGCAACGCATTCGTAAAGTTAACAGTATTTGTTGCAAGGTAAAACTGCCAAAACTAAAGAGCTATGTTTACATGTCATAACACTGAGAATTACTGATCTTGCGTTAATGCACTTAAGAGCACGGCTGCAAGATGGAAGACTGGAGTCTCAACGTGGCATTCCTTCCCTTTATCCTGCGAGCATCCAAGTTAAACCATGACAAAACACACCTCGTATTTTCTATCAATTAGGACAGTTGAAGACAGTTATCAATAAAACATTTAGCCGTATCATAATTTCTGACTTGCACTGCGCGTGTATACGGCCTGCTTTGAAAATAACTACTCACTGGCAAACACCAACGATTATTAATTTAGCCATCTAACTGAATGCAACAGTAGCGGATAATCGACAAAACATGTACATAACTAGCTAGGAAAGTCAAATAGTTACATCACCAACTGCTAACATGGTGACTGGCTAAATCATGACTGCACTTCCATCGTCGTTTTAAAAATTGCTTTCTCTGATATCGATAACGTAATTAATTGATGATAACATGAGCCGCATGTATCCGTCAACTAGAAATATAATCATCTTATCCCTTTGTGTTTTCCAAATAACCCGATTTATTAACTTGATATTTGGATTACATTAGAAAACTAGTCGGTCGCCGGGCTGGCTAGCTAGCAGCAAAGTCAGTGACGCGGCATCCAAAGTGCACCAACGGGAGCTTTTAAGAGTTGGTGCCGTATACCGTAGCTTTGCCAAGAGGACGCAGGATCAAGTAGCTAGTCTTATTTTTTTAACCCTCTCGTCATTTTTAAGCGGAAATAACTTACCCGACTAAACCAGATGCTCAGCTGGGTCTCCGACAGCACAACAAAGTAAAACCTCTGGGAGCTTGGCTGAATGTGGAACGGTTCTTCTCCACTTATCAGCGGGCAAAGTAGCCTCCGGGGCCATCCAGTTAAAAAATACATGACGTTAAAAATCCCAATAATTTAGGGTTGGCTAAATGGCTATATTCCCACAAAAGTAAGCGAAATCGGTACTACGGATACATCAACAGCGTGTACTGCCTCCGAGTGCTAGTGTTACTAAAAGTCTAAGTGTAGTCTTAACTAGCTTAAATAGCTAGATATCCTTAGCCAGGCTAGTTAAGTTTGCGATTGATCCTCTGAAAAGAAAACGCCAAAAGCCTCCAAGTCACCTCAACTCCACTCAACATCGGACTAAGATGTCACTGTTGTCTAGCATCAGAATTGGCAAACGACTTCATCTTTCTAACGCAGCGCTGCTTGTTGTTGTATTCTACATTGCATTCGATACTCTCTCGAACACCTCTCATCGCCGCCATCTTTTGCCTTTCTATTTATCTCTAATCCTATTCGCCATCCCTGGAAGGGGCCTCTCCGCCCATGACAAGTTTACGTCGTATAGGAAGTTGAGGCGTGATGTAATTTCTCGGGAGCTGAGAAATTACATTTTATTCGTTGGCGCCCTCTGGTGTCTAGCCACATATTTTTCTAATTTCTTGAACTACGTTAGGTAATTTTTTGAACATATTAAATATTTATTTTGTGTGGATCTTATACAATGTATATGTTATCCCCACAACGCATACTTGAACTAATATTTGATTAACTAGCCGCCAATAGGTCACTTCCATAATATGTTTCGGTATGGAGCTATGTAGGCTATGTGCTTCAGGCTATGTGTGTAGGGCTGCCCTATGATAGACTGCTCCATGCCTTGCGTTCGCTAGATTTGGCTCTAGTGTGCCCTGACCCAGAACTGGATTGATCATTTATAAATAAAATCGACATATTTTGCTAAGCCTACAAGCAACAGGTATGTTTTTTGTTTTTTTAAACCATTTTCACCATTAATTCAGGATAATAGTGTTCCTTAATATTGGAGTAATCCCGAAGCCTCTGTAGTAGCTCTCGATCTTTGAGTGCTGAGGTATATTCACAGATTTTTTTTTTTTTACATTAATTACTTAAATTTGGGAATACGTCTAAAAACCCCCCACTAAAAACACTGTTAACATCCTCCTTAAGCATTTCAATTAGGTATCCAGCTGGAAGCATCTTGGCCTACTTTGTATTTGAAAGTCAGTTGTAAAAAAGTTTGCTCTTAATAAAGGTTTCTAATTAATACATTCCTGGATTATTAACTGAATACAGTGGTGCTTGAAGGTTTGTGAACCCTTTTCTATATTTCCGCATAAATGTGACCTAAAACATCATCAGATTTTCACACAAGTCCTATAAATAGACTGCTCCACTGCAGACTATTGCACCTGACATCATCCCACACCTCACAGCCTCACTTAACTCCTCCCTGTCCACTGGCTGCTTCCCCCACTCCATTCAAGCAGGCCAGAGTCAAACCCCTACTCAAATAACCATCATTGGACCCCTTTGCACTAAATAACTACCGACCGGTCTCCCTGCTTTCCAAAATTATTGAACGTTGTGGCTTCAAAGCAAAACGCTCAACAAAAGGGCCGCACAACGGCTAAGCACTGGTGCTTTATGTTGCCAGGGTCCGTCTCTGTCTTGAAGTTTGTAATTTCTCCCAGTGTTCGCATGGGTTTCCTCTAGGTGCTCCAGTTTTCTTTCCATGGTCCAAAAAACAGTCTGTTGTGTGGCTTAGTTTCTGATTAACCACTGTTGGCTCTGGTTCTGCGCTTAGTGGTTCTGTATGGATAAGTACTGCCTAAATGTTGTGACCCACAAGGATACCTAACCGGTGCCTGGCACTGAGGACTCTTCAAATGTCTGTGCATGCCTATTGATTTGTGTAACACTCTACACGTTTTTATAGGCTAGCCATTCTCAACAAATTATGTAGATATGATTTTTTGGAGGGTTAGCAGTTGTTACTGATGACTTAATTTAACGTGACTAACTGAAAAGTTAGTTGGGTGGGGGGGAATAAGCCTTCCCACTTGCTCCAGTCTAGGGCGGCAGAAAAAGCAGGAAGTTTAGTGCTTTGTTATCGTTTCTTACTGGAATGGATTTGTTTGAGCATGTCAGTTAACCACCAGGAAGGACAAAGGGGTATTCCCAAAGGGATAGCAAGTTATAAGAAAGGTTTTTGAATGCTTGATTGGTAAGATGCAATGACGTCCATTAGTAAAAATTTTTACTCAAGAGTGAAGTTTAATTTATATTTCCTTGCTCTTCTTTTTGTTTGTATGAAAGCCGCTGAAGAAAAGATTTTAAAAATCCTAACGGACCTTAGACCTTGGTATTACCCTATAAAGACCCACGAAAGAAAAACAAAAAAGCTGTAATAACAAATAATAAACAGTTCCGTATTTGTTTCCAAGAAGACGTTCTTAATTTCTATACTCTAGGTTTAGTCCACTAGAGGGAGCTCTGTTAACTGGAAACTCCCCTGCTAAAATATTTGCTGGGAAACGGGTTGAGTTGCACAACACACTTTACAGGAAGGATATTAGTAGAGTAGAGTTTAATAGAGTTTCAGTTTTATATATGTTTATGTCTTAGCAAAAGTAAAACTTTGCAATACCAATGTGTAATTTCACTGAATTATTTATCAGTGCTTTAGTCTTTAAACACAACGACCGTGGAGTTTAATTGAAATGCACTACAGATAAATACATTTAAGAACTACATTAAACTATAACAATTAAACCAGTATTTTACTTATTGGTTCGACATTTAAGAACTACATTGCTTCGAAACAGCTGTGTTTGTCTGGTGTTGTCTTATATTTTTATATTATATAATTTGCGTGCTGCGTGTGTGTGTGTGTGTGTGTGTGTATAACCAGGGTTTGGAACTGTTATAACCATAAATGCATCACATTTCCGCGTGCTGGTGCCCCACCTCATGCAGCTGGGTGCTCTTTTTATTTATTCCGCCCCTGCCCCCCAGACAGCCTGAGTACAACTGAGTACTGCACAGAGACAATGCAGAACTGACTCCCCTGACCCACCCACGGACTGCAGTTTACACATATACGCTTCACACATACAAACTCTAATGCGCTTTGGAGGAAATTACAGCACTGCAAACCCATTATACCTCAGGGGTTAAAGAGAGTTGCAGAAAAAGATCCCCTACCCACTGCCTACTGCAGATGATACCTCCGGGCTGACATTTAAACAACACAAAAGTTTTATCATGATGGAACGGATACGATTGCTTGGCATAATTAGGAAATTCAGCTCCTCTTGGTCTGCCTGCAGTGTAATGTAAAAATTAATTGCATGGTCATACCCATTATAAACACTTGCAGCTTGTTTAGATTTTATGGAAACGGTATTGCAACTAAATCATGATCAAACCCGTACTTGTTTCTACTTCAGAGTGACACAACCTGAAACCGTCCAACTGCAAAGATCTATTTATGAGGCTACGCAAATAGAAAATGCAAGAAAAAAAATACATAGTATTCAGTGAACCAGAAATACATCATCTCTGTGAGGGAGAGTCCGTACACATCCCCATCCTTGCGGTTTGGCGCGGGACACACCGTGAAATTCCCAGAAAGCAAAGTTTGGCTCATATCCTCAGTGACCAGTTTATGCTCAGTGACAAAGGTAAACCCATCTAGTTGAACTGCCCTTTCCCTGCTGAATGGCCTGTATTCTGAGGGGCATGGATTCTGGAAACCTTCCACAGGGTTATAGGTCCATGCTGACGTGATGGCATCTCATAGTTGCTATAAGCCGGAGGACTGTACACTCATGAACAGATTTTTTTATTTATTGTTTTAACTACAAAACATTTATTGTTGAGTCAAAACCATGTGTTTTTGCTATTGGTGACAATAATATTGAAGTATATCTATGGTTAGATTAAACCAAGCAGTTACTTTGAAACAGTATCATTATTTCCACGGGCGAACATAATAATAATCGCCACAGGTTGACTAATAAGATAGTCTCTCCTCAGTGTAACCATAAATACAACACCTGCAGATGACAGACACCTGTAACCAGAAGGGCACAGGTTCAAATCTCAGCAGGATCACAGCAGTTGTACCCTTGAAACAGGAACATTGTAAGGGTGAACTTTGTAAGTGCAAACCCATGTAACAACCGGGGTCCTGTAAGGAAACAGATAAAGAACTGTGCACTATGTACCATCTGTTTGTTGTTTTACAATACATATAAGCTGTACCAGTATGTCTGTAGAGGCTTCCTAATACGCAGTAAAACCGCTCTTTCAGTTTCGTAATTACTGTCTTTCCGATAAACCTGATAAAATCTTATTTTACAATAAATACAGGAGTGGTCCTTACAGTCCATAAGGATATGAGCCAAAACCAGCAGAATATCATCTGTTGCATCCTTTAACTGCATGGAAATAACTGCATACTTTGAATGTTAACAAACTAATTTTTATATTGACCAGGAATCCGGTCTGCTGATCACAGCTGCAGTCAGTTCTATAGAATGCTAATAAAGAAATATTCCTGTGGTTGTCTGAATATGTAAACACCAATCAAATGAAATCAGCAAAAAAACAGAAATTGATCGATGATTAATGAATTGAGGATTATTTTGTTTGATTACATTGGTGTGTATAGAATGTTACAGATGACAGTGTTGATGAATTTGGATTTCTGAAATATACATATGTAGTATGTAGGTGAAACTAATGGAAAAAAGAAAAAAACTAATGGAGAAAGCCTAAACCACAGTAATATAT
>JAOVYW010006369.1:0-11570 GCA_025775045.1 Hiodon tergisus
CCCACTCTTTCCAGAGGAGGGGTTGAAAAGCACTCCGCCACAAAGAGCGCGAATTGGCCCAGGAACAGCCCCTACTGCTGATTCAACAGTAAAACGGTTCATTATACCACAGGATTTTTTCTCTGGCATCAGGTCTTGACATTGTCTACCTATAACTACAAGCAGACCAAGAGCCCGGCACATAAATACATAGCTACCTTTAACCCCCCGGGTGTCCCTAAAATGAAGGTATGCACTTCCCTGCCAGTTTAGCTCCGACCGTTTGTTTTCCGACGACAAGTTCTTATACAGAGAGAAAGACAAAAAGATTCCGTCATGCCTTGGCCTAGACGCTATGGCAACCCCATTAGCAGTTTTTCAAAGGCATTCCTTTCCTGGTATTAACAGAAATTCTTCCTCGGGCGCAAGGAAGCGGGCGGAGCAACGTTGGGTAGTCATTTGGCTGTCGGTAATGTAAACGTTGGCTCCATAAGCACCAACCATCTACCCCTACCAACCGAATGTAGAAGTCCAACCACAGACATATTATAGACACATTTTTAGACAGTTTCTACTTCTAAATAATCCCAGCCGATGAAGACAACCTACTGGTGGATAATTAATTTGCCTGAGAGCACGTAATAACTTACTGAATCGGTAAAGCGAAACGGATGCCCCCAGAAATAGCAATGTCTCAATTACGCCTATTTTTTAAATAATAAAATGGAACAATAATAATTATGGTGAAAGTCCATTCCCATTTGATTTCTTCTGAGAGATCTGAACCTCATCTTCCGCTTCAGCTTGTATCTGGATTCAGAGAAGCAATCCGTGATCCAAGCAACCCAATTCACCACAGACACTACAGCAGTGCGAGCACGAGATCACATGGGTCCAAACGTCTTCTGTGAACAGGGTTTCCCCGTTCTGAGGACAACGAACTGGCAACAAACTTGAATGAATGTTCTCTGAATCGAAAAATGTTTTTGGCATTTGAAACTGCAGTTAGAGAAAAGTTAAATATTCAACCCAAAGTTTTAATTTTTTCCCCCCCAAAGCTTTTAATCAGACTGCAGATCGGGATACAGTGAGACATTATTCCATATTCCTTTAGAAAAGTCACTTGGTTATATGGACAGGCTTATGAAACAGACTTTCCTAACGCAGCTTAGATTTGAAAGTCAGAGATCCCACTCAGAATTTCACTTTAAAAGACAGAAATGACTAAAACAACAAGGTTTGTGTCTACGCATTCAGCCATTAAGGTAGTTTGGCCGTTTTGGACAATAAACCACAAAATTAAACCGCCTGCAGAACTACCAGTGAACTTCAGGGGCTTTGTTGTACCGAAAACCAGCCACAGTAACTTCTGAAGAAGCACAGAACAGAAATCCGGGACAGAGCACTTTACCAAGGACACAGGGTGCTACATTACCGTGTAATCTCAGTTTGCCCACGGTGTGTTACAGTTTATACGCAAATCAGAAAGGCAAGCCCAGCGGTTACTGATTCCCACTGAAGGGAATGGTGGCGTGGTCTGATAATGTCAAAACCCCAGGTTTTGAGTAACTTTCCAACAAAACTAAATTACTTAAACACCTAGCTGCTAATGTTGTCCATACTTTAAACAGCTAGTGTTAGTAATTATCACCAGAACTAGCTGTGTATCATGCACACAACCCCTCGACAACTTTCAGGTAGAATAAGGTCACCGTTTCCCACCTTGTCTACAAGCACACAGACCACACCAAGATGTCTATGATGTCTATAGTTTCCTTTAGTCTAGAGCCAACTGGGGCTGTAGCGGTTTAGGTAACACGTTTATAACCGAAAGAAATTCACAAAGACGCATTAGAATCAACCTGATCAAATGTTTATCACCATTACACCATCTATGACTAATCCAAAGCCAGGTCCTCTTCTGATCTTCTTTGTAACATCATTGGGATCTTTAATGATTTAAATAGCCAAATACCACCACCCCCCAATAGAGAATGTCCATTGTGCTAAAGTGTATGAACAGAACCCGGGCCTATCACGCTGCGTGATCACGCAGTCTGCACAAGAGGCTCAGCGTCTGTCTGGAGATGCAAGCCCGTTGGCACCCAGAAAGCCGTCAGGAGTTGCTGGTTGACGAGCCATGTGCCACTGTTGTCATAGACACTAGAATTTGCCTAGTGCAGTGCGATTGACAATTCATTGTTATTCTGGTGAATTAATGGTTGACAAGTCCTTCGTTGGATTGATTTTTAGAATTTAGGTTTTCAAACTTGGTTAGATCAACCTTGTAGTAGTCGGCACACAGCTATACAAGGTCTTCAAAAAAATATTTAATAGTTCAACAATGCCTTCAGGTTCTTTTCAAAGTGTAACTGTTACCAGCAGAATTACCCCCCCCCCTCCCCATTAATACGTGGGAATGGTTAACGACTCTTTGGATCTTCACAGATTTCCCTGTTTGCAACCGCCTGTTTAACCTCTGAAACGTCTCACGGTTCGAAGTAAACTGTAAAAGTTTCTATAAGGCATACCCAGAAATGTACAACTCAACGTACTTTTTCCAAAGGCAGGCTGAGTTAGAGATTCGCCTAACCTTGAAAAGTGGCTACACTCTGTGAAATGAGGAGCTTGAGGCTGAAGCTGTTTGCCTGGACCAAATCCTGAGCATCCCCCAGGACAGTAACTTGGAACCGCTCCTCCATCCTTCTGGTGCAGCACGTCAGATTCCTGGTGGCGCACAACTGAAGATCAGAACCTGGGCGAAACACAAGAAAACACATTGCCACGGCAACATAGTAGGAATGTTGGATTTAGCATTATGAAAGGCGCTCAGCCGTGTTACTGCCCGGTTATAACTTTCTGGACCCGTGCACACACATTATTTGCACCTTATCGATTTATTAAAATGTATTCACACAAATATAGTCTCTTAACATGCAGACGGAAGCTTGGATAAACCTCAGCAAATTGTTAACGAGTGAACGGGTGTGTAGAGTAACAGCTGTGTAAATTTGACCTTCTACAACAAACTTCTAGGACCTCTTTGAGGCAGGGGGATTGTCTGTGAAGATAATGGAGCGTTCAAACAACAGCTTCACCAGGATCACCAGAGCGACGGCTCAACTGATCACGGCTAAATAAAGGCGCTGCATTTCTTTACAGTTCAGCGTGAATCTAAGACACTGCTTGGTTTGCCCCATATCTGCAGTAAAGTGTACTTCCGTGCAATGGCTTAGTCAGCGAAAAACGCAACGCATCACCAACAGCAGTGACCGTGGCAACCCAAGGCAGGCAGGCAGGCAACAGTGTGTGTGTGTTCTACAGCCTTAGAATCAATTAAACAAATGTTGAAACAAGTTTCCCCAGTTTGGGTTATCCCAGACAGAAAATAACGCTGAACATTACACAATTCAGGCAGCCGTCACATCCATGAACATGACTCCCATTTAGTGACCATATGGGGAGTTCCCTCAGACTGTGCAAAGAAACAATGACTAGTGTTTCTTTTGGGGTGGTATTTCTGAGAAAATGGAAAGCCTCTCTCTCTCAAAATATATATATATATATATATATATATATATATTTTTTTTTTTAATCATTCAGCTTCAAGCCACTATATTATATGACTGAAAAAAATAGCTATTAGGTATATTGTAGAGAAGAGTCGTTCAGTAGCATCGAAGACATTCAGAACTAAAACAACCACATTCGGAAAAACGGTATACAAAATATTATTATTATTATTATATTCAAAAATTATTAGTGTTAAGAATTTCAAACCAAATCCTTACACAATAACATATCCGATAGTTACCTGTTTTGGTTGCCTCGGGTAATGATTTGTCCGGTCCAGTATTCCTCGATTTAAAGACTTTGCTAACTTCACCGCAGGCGATTGGGGTTTCCAAACTAAAACCCGTACAAGCAGCAAATATCAAACAGCAAAGTAGGCTGTATGTTCCCATTGCACATTCGCTTGGTTAAATATATTTTTTAATATTTAATTTAATTCCAAATAAATTATGTGGCTATTTCTTGTGTATGTCCATAGATGACTTTCATACTCCCGAGTTATCGCTCTGCTTCCAGGGAGATGGAGACAGCTTTGAAGGTTCTGTCGCAGACAACAAACTCCTGACTTCGGTGGAGAACTTTTGTCGGCGGCACGCTCCCGTACCATGCGAAGGCAGAACTGTCAAGAAAAATGGGCGGAACAGGTTTACGCCAGTCTAACGCCAGTCCAGCTTCTGGGTTGTGTGAGCGTGGCCACCGTGCGGGTGTACGAGCACTGGCATATATGATTTCCGTTACCTTACTATAACCCAAGACAACGCAAAAAGCGTTATTGTAACCGACATTTACTTGGTGTTCTGTGGTATAATACACTAAAATGCAGTCGAAGAGTTGGAAACACATAGACCAGGCGTTTGACTGCAAGGACACGGCGATTTCGGGAGGCGGGAGCCAAATGAGCTAATTAGCGAATAATGAAATAAACATGTTCGTTAAACGCTTCGTTCCGAGTAGACGCCCATCTTCAACTCCACTTCCACATTTAATAAGGTGAAGGAGAGCCACCTAATGGGCAAAAATAAAAAAATTAAAACCCGGACAACTCAAGTGTCTTAAAAAAAAGGGGGAGTAAAGTAAACAGGGGCTTTAGAAATCACCTTAGGTTAAAAAAAAATTTTTTTAAACCCACAAACGTTTCGAATAAACCATATACTTTATTTTCAGAAACGTGATTAACATAACCTAAGGTATTTCTTCCCAACTATTGATAGCATTGTTACACAATTTCGTATAGGGCTTGTTCATACCGCAAAAAATATATACATTTTAAATATTTTAAAACATTTTTCAACGGCAAAAAAACAGTACGTTAAACAGTTGTTGGCTTGAAAATGACAAGAAACACTATTCTTTTATAAAACATAAAATAAAACGTCCCGATGCATAATATCGCGATTAACAAACATTGGATTTCCCCCCCCAAACACGTTAGAATTCTCCCTTCCGCAAATAAGAACGAAAGGTAAATACAAGTAAAAACTTTTAAAATTAATTTCTAAAGTTTAAACAATACAAGATCATGCCTACATGGAAGCAAAAACGATATATTTAAATACGTTCTACCATTAGATCAATGCCGTGTCTTACTAATCAAAATAAAGATTCGCTTTCGCAGTAGTGACAGGATGCTCAGCTGGTTAGTTATACGAATAAAAGCAGCATGGAGACACTACCCTAATATTCGGGGAGTGCCTAGCAATTATCTCCAAAGGATCTTTACAATTAACGAACCATCTACCACAGCTCTGACAATTTCCTGGTATACGTTTCCCCAGACAATGGGGTGGGGGGTTGGAGGGAAACTCGGTGAATTAAATCTGTTCATGTTCGATGGGAAAGAAAAGTGTGACAAAGCCGAATGGTTCAATATCAGCCGTTTTATTGGATTCAGAATTACATTTTTTTTTTTTTTTTTACACACAAGCAGCAACGTTTACAAGACCATCTGCGGTGTAGCCTCAAAACATTGAACACTGAACACACAAAATTTACCATAACACACACACACACAGGTTGAGCGAGTCAACTCGTAAAACCTTTTCTGACCACAAGAGAACGGCCGCTCTCGTTGCGCCGGGGCAGAGCATCAGCCAACACCCACTAAGGACCGTTTATTTTCCACCCAGCAACAGCCAGTCTTGGGCCTCGTGACATACGTTACCCCAACAACCCTACAATACTAGAGGTTAGGTGAAGTGGAGTAAATACTGACGGGACCCTGCAGAGTTGACCACGCCCGTTTTATTCAATTAGTCAGGTGAGTGTGGAAGCTATGCAGCCAAATCAGTTAAAAATAGATACATTTAAAATTGATTTTTTTTTTTTTACATTCCCCTACATGTGTTTAATAGGATCAGAGAAGGACAATCTGAAGAAACCAACAGATATTCATGTCCCGGCGATGAACACATTTACTAAACCTAAGGCGATGACCTTCCACAGATTAGGCAAGTCCAGCTGAAATCCCCAAGTTCACCAGGCCACCTTTGTCTCCAGCACTTTCAACGTTTTTCAGCAGACGCGCTTACCTGGAACAGCCGGATACCTGGGAGACTCGAACCCAGTCATTTTTAATTAGCAGCTCGATCTAACGTGCGATTCTCTGGTCAGCCTGCAATCATTCATTACCAAACCAACAATTGTACTTCCTGCACTGAAAACAAAATCTTCAAACTAAAACTTAATAGAAAGTCAAGAATGATAAAAACAATTAAACATTATTTCTGGAAAGAAAAGTCATGCAAGCAGTTAATTGAATGTTTCCAGTACACGCATTAGAGGAACAGAAAAAACGCATCTGGGAACACCAAGCAGTAATTCCCTCAGTCCTCAACAGGCCGGGACAAGTGCAATACCTTAATCAGTAAACAGCATTGCGGCTCATCCCAACCGGCACAGAAAAGGATTTCACCAAACCGTTATAAAATGAATTGGAGAAATCTGTGGACATTCACTGCCATGGTCAGTTTTGCATGGATTTGCACAGCAGACCCGAGTAACCGCGGAATGCAAACCAGCAAAACTGACCAGAGATCAGTGGCAAAGACGACCTTCCGTAGGGTTCCGCACAGACGCAAGGATCTAGAAGTACTTTAAGTGCTCACACTGCAGTAGACATAAAGAATACTACCTGCACTATAAGCACTTTAATACTGCTGAAACACCATGGGCCTTCCTGGCTGGTCCGGGTCAGTAGCTCCAGACGGTGAGGATTCTCAGGGTCTGGCCTCGCAGGAGCGTCCCACAGCAAACCACGGTTTTTTTTTGGGGGGGGGGGGGGAAGCGGGGAAGAAAAAGCGGGTCGCCGTCAATTTTGCATAGATTTGCACAACTCCATTTTTCTTGTAGTGCAACTATGCAAAACTAGCAGAGAACTGCAAAAAAAGAAGAAAAAAAAGAAAAGAAAGTAGAGGCGGCCAATGGGAGATGCTAGTGGAACCCTCATGCCAGAAGGGGCACTTAGAGCAGTAGGTGCTAAATCTACTCCACTATCTGCACTAGATGCACCTTAGCACAAGCATCCCTGCAGACGGGAGAGGAAGGGCCGAGCGGGCGAGGGTTCAGGTTGTCGGTGAAGTGCTAGAAGTGCCTCCACTGCAGTAGATCTTCCATAGTACTACCTGCACTGTAAGCACTTTGACACTGCAGAGACGCGACAGTGGGCCCAGGTGGAAACGCCAGCCGTCAGCCACACAAAAACTGAAGGTAAAGGGGGAAACCCAAACGGCCCCAAGATTCAGACGCTCAGAACTGTAAGGGGAGAAGAAAAATAACACACTTTGGCAGGGGGGGGGGGGTTCAGGTTTTAATCGCCGCCCGAGTTTGGGACCTGAATCGTAGAGAGACCATTTTCACAGGCGTTTAGCTTTCTTAACAATACTCTTCCCGTAATCCACCCACACACACCCCTTCCCCACTACTGAGTTTGTTAACTACACATGCAATGTCAGACATCTGCCGCTAAACTAGTCCAGTCAGCAGTACCCATCAAATAGTGTGTCGAGAATTGTGTGACAATTTCAATCTACTCACCAGTCATGTTTTGCTGGACCTAAATTAGAGAAATGGGAGAGAGAACACACACATCCATTCATCAGTTGTAAGCCAGCTGAACATTAGATGTCTTTCGTATCTCAAACGGGGGCAATGATGCTGATGGAATAACAATCGGGAAAAGGAAAGTAAACTTTAGGGTACACATGGCGCCCCCTCCCCCACTGGGCATTGTTTGGATTCAATAGTCAGTTTATTACAGCCATGTCAAACTGATGTATACAAGCAAATAAATCTGACAACACTCATACTTGCGGCACAAACTAATTCGCTGCCTTGAACGTTATCAAGCCATGCGTTCAAACCTTGAATTAAGTACGCAGCTTGCAGCCCGCGTCGTCAGCGAGACCCACGCATGCGTGCTGCTCAGCGACAATCCCAATCCACCCTTCCCCCCACCGTCCGCACTAACATGGCGCCATCGAGTCCGCAAACCTTAGCATTTAGTACTCAAACACTTACACAGGCAACACTCAAAACGAAAAGGCGGCGTGTTGCCACGATTTACTTAACTGTAAAACCGCACTGGTCCTTTGCAGAAGTCGCAGCAAAACACGTACATTTTGAGACGGCTATAAAACACCCCCCCTCCTCGATACAAAGCGTGGATAGCATGGTAGCCAATTTAGCTACATATTTTACCGTTTTTTTTTTCCGACCGCGAGGACAGATTGTCACAATAATCCATCGTCATTCTACGTTTGCGATTTCTGTAACATTAATAAGTAACCCTGGTTTCGTGCAGCTGGTCAACGGCACATACAAACCACGATTTACTGGCAAGCTACCGGCCCTCTGTCCTCTTTACGCATTGACCACATTTATTCAGCATATTCAACTTTTTAAAAATAACTACCAGAAACGAGGAGTGTACAGACTTGCGAGGATAACTGTGTAAAACTGAGATGTTTGATACATTTAAAATTCTGCCATGGCAGTTTCGCTAAATAGCTAGCATAGCGCGCGGCCTGCAGTTGCCCCCCATGTGCTGCCGCTTTGTTCTGGAGACACTAACTTACACACCATTACACACAATAGTGTAAAGAAAACTAACTTTTATGCAACAACTTAAATAGTTTTACCTCTGCGCGAAATAAAAAATGCAGGTTTTTTTTAAGAGTGAAATTCAGAACTGGCGTACAACGGAAAGCTAAGCATCTGCCGTCAGCCCAGAGCGATACTGCAGAGAAACAGCGGCAGCACGCTTTTCAAATCTCCCTCATTCTACCAACTATGGAGGAGGGCTGCCATGCGCCTCTTACAACCTTGTTTTTATTATATAACTTGCTTAAAAATCCATAACTTCATTGTTTAAAATGAGGCGGTAACCAATCGGGCTTAAAAAAACAACTAATGTTACATTTCTACTCCGGTATCCCGCAGTAAAGCTAACAACAGGTCCCTTGTCAATAACATTCGCGTAGTAAGACACTCACCAGTAAAATCCACCATCTTCACTCACTTGCAAACACATACTTAACGTTCACTGTCACTTCTCCGGCAAAAAAGCGAAACCAAGCCATTAACTTTTAACTTGCATCACAAATAAATTACAAAAAAAACCTCAGCCGTAGATCTACGCATATTTTTTTTTGTGCTAAAGTTAATTATTTGTAGTGAATATTGCGAAAGTGGCGCGAACGTACCCTGCTATCAACCATGTGGGTGAATGAAGGGCGGCTCCCGTCGAACGTAAATATCTACAACTCCTTCATTAGCATAAGTAAACTACTTCCGATCTTTACCGTCCACCAATCCAGATGAGTTACAATACTGTTAAAATACAAGAACTGCATACAAAATCTGAGGCAAAAAATCTCTCAGTCGTCTTGACTGTAATTACTTGTCAACGTATTCGTATTACTTGTAGCTAATTAGACATTAAAATCCTGAAGTTGTTATATTTCTAGTAGATGCACACAAACCGAACATATCCTATGCTTGTACACCTCTAAGAGAGTGTGATTTTATTGGATCATTTAGCTGTGGCCAGCGACAACAATCCAGTCAATCCGAACAATTTGGAACAATGGTACTCATATTTGACAAAGGTTCGTTTTTAATGTTTTTATTTATTTAAAGAATGGAAGAAATTCGAGAATGTTAAAGCACGGTAATTTACGAAACAATGCGTTTCCCCCCCATCAATTTCTTTAACTGGGAGTGCCACAACTAATTAAAACTTGTTATTGCCACATACAGAAAGTTGTCTTTATAGTTGTTTTCGTTTTTGTTGTTTGTTTGTTGTTATTTGCACTCTTAAATGTATTTGGCCACATTGATTTGTTAAACAACGTCTAAATTAAGTTAAATTTTAAATGCAATATTAAAATAGAACTGTTAACTCTTTTCACATATCGAAATATAAACTAAACCAAATTAAGATTTGGATTGATGTATTAAGAATAAATTATTTGATAAACATCAAATAAATGAACATCAAATACAAATTAGCAAAGAAATTATCTCAAAACATAATTTCAATACATATTATTGACTTAGAATTATTTATATTTCATATATCTAAGTGTAGTTTACACATAAAACCTTTTTTATAAAAAAAGATTACTCTACTCACTGTACAAGAATAAAAAGTTTCCAGAATGTTAAAAAGGAGTAATTTAAAATGTGTGTTGATTCATTATATTAACTGGTAACTGGAGCGATCATTTTAAAAAATAACAAGGCACAGCCAAATACTACGATGTTTAATAATTCAAAGTTATTTTATTTATTTTTTGTTTTATTGTGGACATGCAACATTTGTACATAAATAATTTTTTTTTTTTAATTAAAATGTAAAATAAACATGAAATCGATATTAAAGAATTGATCTGTCTTTCAGAAATAAATCAGAAGAATTTGACTAATTTTCTCATGACATCCTGTAAAAAAGCCTTGCAACTAAAAATAAAATTGGCTTATGGTCGTGGTTTAGCTTTCTGAAGAAGGCGTTAATTCTATTATAAGACAAATAAATAAATAAAAAATGTTGTGACTATTGACTCAGCTAATAAGTGCATAAATACATATAATTTTTTAGGAGGTAGCATCCTATTCTATCAAAGTTTTTTATGAAATACAACTAACAAACAAGAAGACAATTCGCATTAAGAGACTTAAAACAATTTGTTTTTAAAATTGTGTTTAAATAGGAACACAGAAAATCATCTTTAAGCCACAATTTTTCCAACAGCTCAGTGACAATGCAAATCCTTTCTTACAGTAAAAATCACATTAGTAACCTTGCATTTTTTTAACACAGTATATCCTCATATTTGTTTTGTAAGGATGTGTAAATAATACGTATTAATAAGGGTGCATCATAATAACTACTGAAAAAATATAACGGTTTCTTGAATTATGTTTTCAAAAACAAATTTAACTTAATTTAATTTTTACATAAGTAATAATATATTTCTAATTCTAATTAGCCTGAAAGCATATAACTTAGGCTCTCGAATATATGATTTCTCATTTACAATGCTTTTAATTTTCAATATGTTAGGACATAACAAAGCCTGTACTTTTAAATGGTTTTTAACGTTCCTATTCGTAACAAATAGATATAATCTAAATAGGTATACTATAAATATTATTTAAAGAGGTTCTGCTTCCATGCCACAGCTGGGTGGTGTTGGGTTGTGGTGTGTTGGACTGTTGTGTTGGGTTAGTTTGGGTTGTGGTGTGTTGGATTGTTGTGTTGGGTTAGATTGGGTTGTGGTATGTTGGACTGTTGTGTTGGGTTAGTTTAGGTTGTGGTGTGTTGGACTGATGTGTTGGACTGTTGTGTTGGGTTAGTTTGGGTTGTGGTGTGTTGGACTGTTGTGTTGGGTTAGTTTGGGTTGTGGTGTGTTGGACTGTTGGGTTAGTTTGGGTTGTGGTGTGGTGTGTTGGACTGGTTTGGGTTGTTGGACTGGTTTGGGTTGTGTTGTGTTGGACTGTTGTGTTGGGTTAGTTTGGGT
>JAOVYW010006371.1:0-11569 GCA_025775045.1 Hiodon tergisus
GTCACTTCAAACTTCCCCTAACGCTGGTCTTTTCATGGTGTCACTTCAAACTTCCCCTAACGCTGGTCTTTTCATGGGAACCTCAGACTGGGTCCTATTGCAGCATGTACAGGATGTCCTTCACAATTCCCATTCACAATTCCCGTTCACAATTCCCGTTCACAATTCCTGTACATAACACTGGTCTGTCTGTCTGAGACAATGCAGAGAAATGAATACCCATTAAGCCCCGCGAGCTTACGAGTTTTGCACCAAAAATCTAAAACTAACAGAGAATTAGTGGTCCACTGAATGAATCTCACATCAGATTGGACTAGAGATCAAGTGTAATACATTCAAAAGTGAGCCTCCAGGGATAAACTTATACCCGGCACAAGTGTACATAGCACTCCTGATTGTTTGCACGTGTTTTAATGGCTCCAAGGCTACGGTCCGAACGCTGGCAGCAGTGGAAACTCAGTTCAGAAGTTGCTGCCTGAAACTATTCTGCACAGTTGGACTGCGACGGTAAGCCTCTTTGGAGCTTCGCATTAGAACCAGGCCTTGTAAAAAAAAGAAAAAAAAGAAAAAGTTATAAATCATCTTTATTTTGAGTTCCGCAGATGGATTAATGACAGGAACAAAGCTGGATTTTATAAAGGTCTGCTCTTCAGGGTTGCCCTTCCTCTAAAAAAAATTCTGACAGTGTGCTTTCACATAAACACACACCCCTTCTCTTAGTTACGACTAGGGAGTTCCTATTGATATGAGGTCACCTTCTCCGTGTTTATCACATGCTTGACCCTGGAAGAGGCCTGTTAGACCCTCCCTGCCCAGCCCTCCTGAAGACCCCTCTGTCCTCTGACTGCTCTCTCACAGCTGCAGGGGAGAGAGGCAAGCGCTCCGGGTTTCCTTCCTGCTAGTCTCACCCAGTATTTCCCAATGTCATAGCAGCCAGCTTCAGCTTCATCAGACAGCCTTCACTGTGCAGGCATGGAGGGAGACCAAGCGTTGGTGCAGGGGCCACCTCTCGGTGACGTGGGCCTGGACTGCAGACGCACGTGGCCTTGGGTGGTTTAAAGTTAAGTAGACTCTCCAACAAACGGCTCCATTCCCACGGTATTCCCTGTGTCGGCTATATGCGTGGAGCGTGGACCTACAGTGAGACAACCTGTTGATCTCACCGTTCAATCCTCTCACTATTGCTAATATATATATATATATATATTATATATATAATGATGGGTGCTGGGATCCTTTATGAATCCAGTCTCCAGTTTATAGAGGAAGATATATGACTTCATGTAAAACATACTGAATGGGAGCTAACAGCACAGGTTTCACACACCACTTATAAATTGAATCTACAGGTCTGAACTGACACATAGACTGGACCACATGCACACGGCACAGCTTTACAGGCAGGCTGAATACTGAAAATGATGAAACAGATGGCTTGTAAACCATCCGTATCTGCAGCCAAAATTCCTCATGTCGTAAAAGGCAAAGTCCTGAGTATATCCGTCTTGTAACAAGCTGGGCTTCACCCTGTTACAGAGCATTGCTGTCCTGGCATAAGCACTTGATTAAGATGAACTTTAACTGATTAACTGCTTTTGCGGCTTTCATCCTTCGCTATGATTGGATGATTAGTGCTCGCAATCATTCTCCGCTTGTCAATGAATAAATAGTTGGTTTTCTATTGCCTACACCAGAATACAATCCAACAGTGATGCTCTTACAATTTGTAATGATTATTTTCCAGCTTTGGGAAAACATTTCCATGAAAAAATTCTGGAATATTCACGAGGATATCCAGTAGATCCAGTATCCAAGATTCTTCATTAGATTTATTGAGTGGGGCGGTATATTAACGATCATTCGATTCTCAGGGGGTGAGTATCTTTCAGAGCACCGGGATTACATTTTTGTGAAGCATGGTATTGATTATGCATTTCGTATCAGCCCTGATGCAAGATCCAGAGTGTTTGACCTACTTTGTGCAAAGCAGTACCGAGAGAGCTCTGGTATGACTCTGATCTTTTCCTATGTCCAAAAAACAAAACCTCCGCTGGAAATTGGATTTATTTATTCATTTTATATACATTTTATTCATTTTATATATAGATTATAAACAATTTCACTCCCTTTGATTTCTATGATGGGCTCTTTTTGCACTTTGTGTTGTCCAGATGCATTACTTCAAGAAGGCGTCTCACATTTAAATTAGGTTCAATAATATGGGTAATGGGTAACTAACACCGCAATGAAAAACATGTGGAGAAGCAATTAAACGTTTGCTGCTTTTGATAATACATGGAAAACAATGTGCTTTCTGGGCTTGGGTTTGTCAATCTAAGGTGTCCCACCTAAAAAAACACATTTTGTGCCATTTGTGAATAACTGAAGCAGCGCTCACAGGATGTAAATTGTATTAAATGTGATTTTAATTTGAAATGCTGTAATAGAGTACCTCATTTACTGCCTGGGTAAATATGGAACGTAATATGTCTAAGTCTCGGGTCTGCCTAGCAGTGTTGTTCATTTTGTTCCTGTCAAAGTTATTACTCATGACTCTCATATGTTTAAAATCCCCCTCAAACACACCATTACAGTTTGCTCGTGCAAAAAGCCTCGCAAATTGCAATTTATTATATTGTAACGACTGTGGAATGCAATGGCAAAGTGTATGCATATTCAGTGGTAATTCTCATTGCTTATTAATTTCTCCCTCTGTTCTCAGTGTTAAAATGAGGGTCAAATGTGTGGGGTACAAAGCGGAAAAATTATAATGCGAAAAAAGGGAAAAGGAGCATGTTTTCACTCAAACAAAAATTTAGAGGACAAAAATGTGAGTGCAATACCGCTGGTTTAGTAAACCAGCCACTGTATTAGCTGCAACGGCAGCAAAAGGGGTAAATGAAGGAGGCCGTGAAGACTTGGTGTCATTACCAAGACTGGCTTTTTGCACTTAGCATCGTTTTTAAATCGTTGCACAGCTGCTGTTCAGAAATGCTGCCTTACGAGCCTTAAGCTTTCTGTTTGAAGTGACCTTTTCCCAGCAAGGGTGGAACCCTGTGTAAAAACAGGTAAGATGTAAGGTAGGAGACCCGATTATCCACTTTGGTTGTTGGCTATCGCTTGAGACGGGTGTCACCCAGCTTTGCCCATTGGGACAGATCAACAAGACTGGAGTGATTGATCAATATGAACTTCTAGTTCTCAGAAGGACATTGTTATCTCAGGACAGGCCTTGCCCAATCAAACGAGGAATTGGGGTGTTCTTCTGCGTGAACTGGAACCTCCGTGGTAGGTTGCTTTTGAACAAAACTTTAGCCTCTTTTAAATATAAAAAACCTGTGACGCTGGACACGGCTGTTAAATGCACTCTCGATTTATTCACTTATTAATAAGTTACTTATTTGGTTTTATATTTGACTCTAAATCTGGTATGTTATTCACACCTTGAAGTTTCATCTAAATGATGAGATTTTATGGTTTTTGTTTTGTTTTTTTAAAATGATTTTTATATGCTTTTCTTGGTGCTCCTGTAAAAGCAAAGGTGTTGGTGAAACCTTTGCTTTTTAAAACAGGTCGCAGGACTTCCACAGCCCGGCCAAGTTCCCACACCCCGCAGGAGAGGACCAGGCAGCATGCTCTCACCAAAGGCTGACCTCTGAGCAGTTAGGTTCACGGAGCAGAGATGGTGAGCCGGAGGCGGGCGGGGCAGCGGGTCGAGAGGAATGCGCAGCAAGAGACCGCGTGTCCAAACAAAGCTCAAGACGGAGGACGCCCAGAACACACCCAGCGTGGTGTACTGTGTGACGTCGGGCGGGAGACTTCGCCAGGAGACCGGAGAAACACCCTTTTTAAAGCACTTTTATTCTTCATTTTTGTTTTACAGGGTTTTTTGTTTTTTTTCCTCAATCCCTCCCAGATGTACATTATTTCCTTTTGTTTGTGGAAGGGGAAGGTGGTTTTGGAGATAGTTGAGAGATTGCATTAGTTACACAATTCTCCATCTCAGGATGCCTGCAATTGAAATATACTCGGGATTATGATGAAAGAATCTGTACTGATACAGGATTAATAATTAATTTGACCGTGAATTCCACATAGAATCCACATAGAATTCCTCTGAAATTTCTATTCTCATAGGAATCCCTGTGTAATGACAACACTTAGGAAAAACCGCAGAGAAATGGAATGGTCATCATGATAAATGAGTAGGAAAAATAGCCTTTAACTGTCAGGATTGTTTAAGCTTCATGTTCTAGCCCTCAGTGTGAAAACTGGCTGGGCTAAGAGCCGATTTTTGTCATCTGGATGGTTTCATTGCTGGAATGCAAGCTGCGTCTCTGCCCTGCTTCCTGATCCGAGACTCTGGGGTTGGGGGCGCATCCAAGGGTTAGCCCCTAGCCGGGATTACGTTCTGTCCATTCTTTTTTTCTATTTCAGACAATTTGGGGACCTGGCTCGAGGAAAACGGGGGGAGAATCTGACCAGATGAGACGAGGAGCTGCTGCTTTTGGATGGCTTTCACTCATCTGGAGTAGTGTCTGTCAATCATCAGTGGCATTATGGCAGTCCCGCAATAGGCACTTATCAGACAATATCAGCATCTGTATTCTGGCCCATGTGGTCTGCATCTCTTGAATCAGCAATAACAACTGGCTTTGTGCCCAAACAAAACTTCAGAGCAATGACTGTGTAGCAACCTTCTCGCTGCTGTTGACTGTTAGGTACGCAATCATCGCACACACTACACTGAAAAAGAGGTGTATCAGAGTGCAGGACAGATCTGGAAGGGTTTGGTCATCTGTACTTACCCATCACTCAACACTCAGCTTTAAACACCCCGCAGAGGCTCATATACAATGCGAAACCAGGCCAGCTGACGGAGAATTACTGCATGACCATTAAAATTAAATGTGTCTGAGGAACAGAGCCTGGGCAGAGGCAACGTCTGTTTGAATGCTCCAGCAACATTTACACACACTCTCCTCGAGAGAGAGCATCCAGCACCTTGCATCTGCTGAACGTTCCACTGGTTTTGCACTTTGCCTTCTCACGCCGTTGCTGAAAGCGTACGCAGAAGCTAGGTGCCGTGTATTTTTGGACCAAAAGCTAGTCTTTCAATCAGCCTGCTCTCTGGGGGGCATTGACAAGTCGCTTGGGACACAGCTGTTATTTTATCTGAAATGAAAGCGAAATCATTTCTATAACGTGGGAGATGTAAGACACGTGGAGCAATGGATGCAGTAAAACTGATTTGTGTTAAATAAATAGAGGCCGAAAGGCTTGGGCCAGGCCTTACACCTAAACCCCTGTATGTATGAAATCTAATAGTTCAGTGCTTAGGTTTCCTAAGAGATGCAAATCTCCCAACTCAACAGACCCAACACGGAAACAATGTTTATATTATATTACTCAATCTCCTCACTGATGACATGGACCACAGGGGGCTTCAGAATGTTTGTGATTGTCCACAGTGACGACAGCTAGGGTCGATGTCTGTCTAGTCAAAGCTGTAAATAATTCTGCCTCCACATGAGGTGTTCAACAATTGTCCCCGTTGTTTGGGAAAGGTAAAAAGTTTGGATGGGGGCTTTTTCTCAATGCCTCCCTGATTGTGGTTTGTGGTATGCCCCAGAATGTGAAATTTTGTGCACACTTAAAAACATGCTTTTTTTAGCATCAGGTTAATAATGAGAAGAGTTTGACAAATATACTGTCCAACTGTTTACCAAAACTTCCAAAAGTGTGTCAAAAGTGTGTCTAAATGACATCCATAATAGAGCAATCTAAAAGAAATATTGTCTTCCATTCAGGGAAGAAAGACACCTCTTATTTTTTAGCATGTGATTCAATACACTTTGTGACTCAAACCATAAACCTTCATTAGACGCTAAGGGTATTCATTATCCAATGATTCTATTGTACTGTTAGAAATATACAAAGCCTAACTACCGTGCGATCATTCATGCTCTGCTTGTGTCCTCTTGTGTCTGTGGATTTATTATAAAAGACATATGTGGGAATACATTTTTCAATTAGTTCTTTGGAATATAACTTAAAGATTTTAGAGGTTGCACACGATACTCTCCAGTGGAAAATGTTGACACGTGTTAGCTTCTTATTTATGATTAGAGCTGGTTCGCATTACGCCCCAAAGGTGTAAACTGAGGACAGCCCAGATTACTGGCGAAACGTGACCCTCTCTTGTTTTCCTCCCTGACATCTACACCCCACGCCTTCAGTTCTCAGATTCAAATCATTAACATAGTTTTGTTTGCCGTCCAGAGCATTGTTCATGCCGCAACAAAGCTCCCCTCGCTTGTTCCAAAGGCTGTGCTTTCTCTGCCTCAACTGCAAGGTCGCCGCTTTCCAGGCATAGCAGCAGACCTCCGCATGAAAAACTGCCTTCCCCACTTCAGCATCGATTTAACTCCTTCCAGGTTGTGTCACTACGACCATCTCCCATCTTCTTACGATGTAAGAAGGTTTTGTCCTCTTTCCCAGCATTGTCTGCGTATAGACGGTACAAGTAAGGTTTTATTTCATTCCATGGGTATCGAAGATTTTCATACCATTCGATGTGCATATAAATTGCTACTTCACCACGTTTTTCTTTTCTTAAAAAAAAAAAAGGTTTTGGTTACATTGTAATATGAAATCCAGATTACATTCAAATTGAAGCAAAACCACAAATTTAAAGTTAAAAACCAACTACTGCTTATGTTTTGTTTTTTTTTCGTAAAAAAAAATTGACTTCTGACTAAGCAAAATGCAAGCGTCTGAAATATGAGAATATCACCCCCAACCCCGTTCCTCCCTCCACAGACACACACACACACACACACACACACTCAAAAATAATACAATCATGGCAGAAAAAAAGGGCTTAAAAAGAAAAGGAATAATGACATCTTGGTCAGGTGGTGTCATGTAAACCGTACTCCTGACTCCAGTCAAACATCCCAGCACAGCAAGAACAGACTCCCATAGCAGTTGTAACAAGGCATACAGGGTTCATGTTTTTTAGGGCCAATGTTCAAACCCATAATTCATCCCTGAATTAAGTCTAAGAAAGACATTGGCTTGCATGGATGTAATATTACCTTTCCATATATAAGAGAATGGCCAAAGTGTTGAGGTTTGGAAAAACTTACACACACACACACACACACACACACACACACACACACACGAATAGAGGTTTAACTAAGGCTACCAGGTAGTTTTGAAGACTGATTTAAAACGTATTTTCTCTTTAAAAGATCCACAACTGTGGGGCCTTATGTGGTTTCTGCCTAGAATACAGGCCTTGAGTACTGTCTCACAATACTTTCAAAGATGGATGATCGTCAATGAAATGGCCAGGTCAGCTGATGAAATGTAAATGTAAATCTCAATTTGGCCAATACAGATAAATAAATATACCCTCTAATGTGGTACTTTCAAAACGGCTTAAGCTAAATATGATGGCGCAGGGGCAAGGTGACCGACTGTAAGTTCGACCGAAGTTACAACAATCCATGAAAATTGTTCCACTTGTCGGTCAGGTGTAGATGTGAAATTAGGTACGTGATTACATGCAAATATCTTGTAACAAAAAAGTCAAATGGATCCAGAAAGTAAACAAGCTATTCTAGCCAATTACTGACACGGCTGAACTACGTTAGTTTAACCCCTTTGAAATATATATATATATAATTTATATATTAATAGAGCATACAACAGAGTTGAAGAAGTACAATACCGTATATTGTTTATATGTGTAATATTTAGTCCTTTGTCCTTTTCCAGAAAAATACCACCCAACAAGAGCAACAATATATGTAATTTCAAAGTGCGTAGCACAAACCTCACAATATGTGTTGGCCATCCATCAAAACCCAAATCTATGGAAAAGGATAGGACATCAAAGTGAGAAAAAAGCTGCACCACATCCTTTAAAAACAAAAACCTTGAGAAAAAGGGATGTGCGCTTTGTTTCCTTCTCTGTTCGCCTCCGTGTCTGCCTTGTTTTCAGTTGTTTTGCCAGCTGACCGTCTAAGGACAACAGGCTCACGCTGGGCAACGTTGTGATTACATCATGGTGGGAGGACAGGGATGTACGCAGTGCGAGGGGAAACAAACCCGACCGCTCCCAAAGATCCGGGGTCCAAGTGAGCCAGCGAGTGATGTCACCAGCCCAACTGGTCACTCAGAGCTCCCCCCGGGGGGTGGGAGGGTGTGTGTGGGGAGGGGTTGGTGGTCCTGACCCGGACCTTGTCTGTGAGGAAATCAAAACAAGCGAAGAGCAATCAGAGGAAAGGGAAAGAGAGGGTCAACCATTATTACAGTTGGCAACTTTTTCTTGGGAGGAGAACAGACGGTTGAGCAAGGCTTGCTTCTATAACCTCTCCTGTCGCTTGTAACTAAGGTCCTAGCATGAGACCACATTGCCATGTATTTATTTTATTTTTTTTGGTATTGTTCTTGGTACAGTTTTCCCGAGGATAAATGCTTTCTTTTTAAACGGATAGAGATTTAGGTTTTTTTAATGTCCTCTCTTGCATTGGGATTTCCTGTGGCATTTGAATTCTGCATCAGGAAAGCGTAGATATTAACGATTCTGAGTCATACCTCCGCTAAACTGACGCACTTCCTCCGATTCCAAAGGGGCTAAAAGCGCCAGGGTAGTAGTCAGGTTCTACCGTTTCAGAGAGCTTAAATAATTAAACTTTGGTTCCCAAAAACATTTTAACTTTGCTTTTTTTCTACCGGTCAGAGCACAGCAGCCATGAGAATCTTAATAAAAACATGACACCACGGTTGCAATATCTACTAATGTGGCCAATAGCTCTACAGTTTGGCTGTCTGAACATCAATAAACAGCTGTTTTGTTTTTGATTTTCAAAGAGATTGTGGGATTACGGAGATGCCATAGAACCGCTCGTTCTTGGTCTGCTCCTTTACAGGGCTTGCCAATCTCCAGCATATATCCCTGCTTGACACTGCTGGCATGTTAGGTATCCAAACAACATGCGTGTGCCCTGACTATAGTTTCCACGTCCAGTCACTCTCTCATGCTCAGTGAAACTTTCCTCTGGGCAATATGTAAAGATCATGTTTCTCAGGGAAACTGCTAACACTACAGAAACACTTCCATTCACATGCAGGCCAAATAAACCCTGCAATTTCCCAAGACAATTTAAAGAAGGCTAAGTACACGTAGTTATCCCCCAGCCCCCCCCAACCCCACATTGTGTGACAGGAGTTAGATGGACTTTCTGGATTTTTGTGTTGAATATGGGGCATCCGGCAAACACCAAACTCTGGACTGCTTCTGTATACCTTCATATCAACTTTTTGGTTGACCACAGAAGTTCTGTGGCACTAAACGCACCCACACAACGGACAGATGCTTTACATGTCCTCAGGAGAGAGGTTATGTCTTCCCATTATTGCCGCATATGGCTCACACTGACATACTCATTCATTTAGTTTGACAACATGCATTGAACGAACAGTTCAGGTGGACTTGAATTTCTAAGGCCATTGAAAAAGAGAAGAAACAAAACAAGGTGACTATCTACTTCCCTCCCTAGTTTCTAGCAATACCTCGCCCCATCCCGGCAGGTCCTCGCTTACCATCACTGGACAGCTACATAGATGGTTCCAGTGGATTGTTTGTTCAAGACCCCCACCCTGTTTACAAAGGACTAAGAATCACATGGGGGTACATTACCATCTTAGAGCCAGTCTACAAAGCTCCCTTCTCTGGAGGTTCCTCTGGAGACCCCTTTATCCGGCAGGAGGGTAAGTCCTCGCCACAGCTGGCTGCTGTGTCCCACCAGGTCCACGGGGAGCCGGCGTGGTGTCCAGTCAGGACGAAGTGCAGCTTTAGCTTCTCTGTGGACTTTTCATCTCCACCTTGAACTGGAACTGAAGGGATTTTTGTGGTACCTCAAAATGAGTATGGAGAATCCAGGTCGGCCGGGGACCAATTCCTCCTCACTTTCAACGTGAGTGGATCTCAGGGTAGCCAGGAAGATCAGTCAGTCCCTTAATTTCAGTGAGTATAGCCCCTTATTCCATTGAAGGCTTTCTTATTTTCTAGGTGATAGCCACCTGGGTTGGCTGTCTCTTGCATGTACCCTATACTATCGCCTGCCGGTCAAGGTAGAGAAGCATCCTGAACAACATCGATGTATTAATGTTTGAGTACACTCAACGGGCTCAGTCGATTTATAATCTATCGCAGCATTTAATGAGGGTGAGCGCAAGTCTATGGTAGCATCTAACATTAGACATACAGTGAATACTTTCTATTTGTTGTCCTTTTTACTTTGACCTATTTGTTAATTGGCTATTGACTGGTTAAAGTGCAGGAACCCCAGGACAGTAGATGATGGACTGTCCCACTTAGTCACAGGTTTAAGTGGTCCTAGGATGGACTACTGCCATGACACTCTTGGAGAAGGTAGTTGAGATGAATTGCTTCAGTATCCCTTGTCCGAAAGACCCTTAAAATAAGGAAAACTCTCAGAACACGGATCGTCGCTCAGTTCCATGAGATGTTCCCAAATAAAAGCTTGGCACCAATTTCCCAAAAACAGAATGTAAAGGAAACAGGAAAAAATAATAATTTCAGGTCCTAAAATTTTGGGTGTTATTTTCCTGTGAAATATGTCATTTCTGCTGTCTGGTTCATTGCCTGTTTCAACGAGATCAGAAAACTGTGTTGATTTTTGACTTAAAACTGACCAAGCGGTCATAGAGAAATCCAATGTCTGTCAGTGTGAATATTGTTACGTTTTTTATTTATTTTAGCTCTGCAGTGAAGTTATGCTCGATGTTTTGTGTTACAGTACAATCGGCAGTGCTACACATAAATGGAATGAGACATAACAAACACACCAACGTGAGATCACAGAAAACAGAAGCCATCTCAACAGAGCCTATAAATGTTTATTTCCTCCTGAATTCCCTACTGTCTTCCGAGAACGAAAGTTTGAAGTTCCAACAGATCTCCTCGGTGTTTTCTTAGTGCTGGGAATCAGGCACCCGCAACGCGCAGAAAACGCCCTCTTCTCTCAGGCCTTGGTCTCAACCAAGCAGCCTCTCATCATCTATAGATCACACTCGCCACCACAGGTTACAGGGCACTGAAGCGATGGCGTCTCCACACCGCTTAATTCACCGCACACTGCTCACACCATTCGCTCAAACAGCTCACACGTGAGAGGGCCCGTGTCTCAACCGAAGATGAACGGCTGGAAAAACAACAAAGGTCCCCAAAGTCCCTCTGTCTGTTTCTCTGATGCAAAAAAAAGAAGGAACAGTCTATAATCATTTATCTGACAGGGTGAGAGGTTTCAGGTGTTTACACGGTGTGAATAACGAGATAAAGCGTTTTCACGGAGGATTCAGCTGTCAGTTTTGGTTTGGTCAGATAGGCACGATATGCAGTTTTGCCCTAAAAACATAGAACAAAATATTCATTGATATGCAAGAGATACAAGTAAATGCATTAAATTAATACTGCAGAAAGAATATATTTACATATTATATATGTATATATATATATATATATATATAT
>JAOVYW010006373.1:0-11568 GCA_025775045.1 Hiodon tergisus
ACACCCTTTAAAATACCATTAATATTTAATAGCTGTTCGTTAATAGCCTCTCAGTATTGGGCATTAATTTGAGTTTATAATTAATTATTAGAACCCCCCCCCCCCCCCCAAAAAAAAGAAATCTGAATACCAACAAGAAATACTCTGGCAGGGTCGAATCTTTGCACCAACATTAATCTTCAACTTTGTTCAAGTAAGTTCCTTCTGATAGGAGAAGGACATGATGATTTCGACAAAGAAAGCTGGGCATGGCATAAATGAAAGGTTAATACTGTTTCAAGGGCATAGAAAAATAATACACCCGCGGAATAAACTCGATCCTTGGCAAAACGTATATACCCGTGTCCATTAAGGGGAATGTTAAAAGTTCGTTTTCATACTTAAATGGTAAAAGCATGATAAAAAACTGGGACATTGTGGAGATGGTAAATCTGTACCGGAATCTATTTCCCCCTGAACTGGTAGCAGGCAGAGATAATAAAAAAAACCCTGTGAATGTCTGGTTGAATCTTTTCAAAGATTTAGGAATGGCATCACCAATCTTGAAAAAAAAACCCAAAGACGATCTTCCTCTGCATTGGAAGTTGCGTATATTTTTAAACGACAGCTATTCCACCCGAGCACTGATAATAGCACTAGTGACTGCCTTAGCATGACTTCTCCCGTATTCAGTTGGCGTGAAAATGACACACAAACATGATGTGTTTTCTTACTCGTGAAAATGAGATGAAAAAACGGCCAAAAGTTCTACATTGCCATTGCCTATGCTGTAAAGCTCAAACTATGTGTGAAGAAGAAAGTGATACTCCCTACCCTCCGTGTGCACCCTGAGGTCCTTCAATCCCCTGATTTCTGTATTGGAACATTATGTCATAAGAAGGCCAATACAATCATACAGTGGACCCTCAAGATCTGCAAGGGATATATCGCAATACCGCTGTGAAGCGGTATTTCACAATGTGAAAAAATGTGTCACTCTATACCTGAAAATTTTTAATTTCCGCTTCTGACCTATTCTCTAAAGCTGCTGAAGAGAGTTACTGAGTACATGAAGTGATTCAATCTCGCACACCGGCCTTCACAGTGCAAATAGTCGAAACCTCAAATTTTTCATCCACGAAATCTCAATGTAAACTAAGACGCAACATCACTAAGACGAAGGAGATGGTGATGGACTTCCGGAGGACTAGGCCCCTCTCGATCTGTGTGCACATCCAGGGGATGGATGTTGAGATGGCCCTGTATAAGAAGGGACAGAGCAGGCTTTACTTCCTGAGGCGGCTCCGGTCCTTTGATGTGTGTAGCTTACTACTGCACACTTTCTACCAGTCTGTAGTCACGAGTGCCATTTAATATGCTGTGGTGTGCTGGGGCGCCAGCATCAAGGTGGGGGACGCTTACCGGATCAATAAACTGATCAGGAAGGCCAGCTCTGTGCTGGGGTTTAATCTTGGCACCCTGGAGGAGGTGGCAGAGGCAAGGGCACTGTCTAAACTGCGGGCCATTATGGACAATGCCTCCCACCCCCTCCATGACATGGTGGAGCTCCTTTAGCGCTAGACTGATCATCCCACGGTGTTGGAAGGAGCGCTATTGGAAGTCCTTCTGTCATCAGCCAACAGACTTCACAATGCTGTACTGTGAGCCAGAACACTGGTCTCTACTAGCCAGAAATAATTTAACTGCTCTGCACTGTTCATTTGCACTTCTGCCTAACAACTGTCCTGTATGTACATCCTGCTTGTTATGTGATTCATTTATTTATATGCTTTTTAAAAAAATTGGTCATTTCTGCTGTAGCATCGCAATTTCATTGGGATAAACAAAGTACCTCCTATCTACTAAATGTTACAATCATACAGCATATGTAATATTGCTTGAATTGTGTGGTTGGTTAACCTTTTGGTTTATGGTGCTCTAGGACGTGAGTAATATGTACTCACATTGTATTTGAGGTTGTATGCATTGTAGGCAACACGTTGGAATTATTGTTAATATAAACAGCATCTCTCACAATATAAACTAAACTATTCACAAGGAACACCCAACTGTCTTATTGTGTGTTCAAGTCAAGCCGTTCAATTAAACACACATATTACACATTAAAGACAGTTAAATGGATTTTTGCAAAATGGTCAGTATTGAGTTGCTGAAGGGTTACTGACAGGGCCATTTAAACGCCGTGCTGAGGAAAGCCCTCTCTGTCTGACAATCAGACCAAAACCCCCATCAGGCATGTGCTCTCAGCCAATCATCAGAGTGTGTTATTTGTCATCTTCAGGCAGGAAGAGGATGCAAAGCTCTAAGACAGAACATCACCTAGGCAACATGTAATAATTCATACCCAATCCAGCTGGTGCGCACAGTACTAAATGCAGCAAGCATCACTATTTCCATAGTACATTTGAGAGGGTAAATTTGGAAGAGGGTCCACTTTCATTTTTAAACGTGGCTAATGCCTTTGGGGAATATTTATAGCTATTTAATAACATTAATACATTCCTAAGCATAAGGTGAAGTTTCCGATCCTCATTACGTGTATGGATAACTGAAAATGTCTGTGTTACATTTACTTAAATACCAAAACACAATAATAGCAAAACTATATTTATATCTAATGAAATCTGTTTAGTGGTAGTTTTGCTACATAGAAGCCTAGTTGATTTACAATATACAGGCCCTTTTAAGAGAATTGCTGAAATAAACAGAGGGTAACACATTGTCACAAGGCGCCGGACACAGGCAAACTCAGTTGCAGTGCTGAGAGGGAAGGTCAGACAGATATGGGCCGGGTACCGGCAGGACATGGTAATCGAGGCACGGCAAAGACGTGGTCGTGGTCACAAGCAAGGGTCAGCCGATCAGGCAAAATTAGTAATAACAGAAAGTCCAAAGTCATGGTCAGGTGAGGAATTCAGGGAACAGGGCAGCACTAAAACACAGGATATACTGCTCAGAGAGATGCAGCAGTGAAGCTGACAAAACTTCACAAAGACCGTGGATTAGTGAAGGGTTTATATGTGGAACAGAAAACCAAGTTGTGAGATGCAGGGTGAATGAGAGAAGAGGGAGACTGAACAAGTTCACATGGGTTTCAGGAATGTTAACTTGAATGATGACAGGAGCTGGAAGACGAGACTGATAAAGAAGGGTGATGGCCAACTGTGACACTCATACTGTTTGTGCATTATTCAGATACACCATTAGCTTGAAAACCAAAAGAAATGTCTGGGGACATTTTAAAAGGAAGAAAGTTTATTGTTTTGTCAATGCCAAGCATTATTCTACATAAATAGCAAACACACGAATCAATGACTGAATGTAGGGGGCAGACAATGATATAACAGGTGACAATCCGGAATTCCTTAATTGAGCAAGATTTTTATTCGATACAGTGTCTGTGAGTTATAAACTGAACTCTCAAATACATTTACACTAGCAAACTAGTAAGTGATATTTTGAAACGACCGCTCGGATGCTTATGTACATAATGCAACTGGAAAAAAAGATGGAACACAAGACAATGACAAAGCAAGGGTCAAGGAGGTCTATTCTATATCAAATTAAAATCTTTAAAAGCGTACCAGTTCTTAGCGATGCCTTAAACAATCGGAAAGCCTATGTTGCATAACTCTTTCTGAACCGAAAACCATTCCGCTGACCGGTGCCTCCCCTCTCCAAATTTTTAAGAGCATGTCTGTCGGTCTCCTGCCCTGCAATGGACAGGCGTCTTGCCCAGGGTGTACCCTGCCCTGCGGCCTGTGTCTGCCGGGTTAGGTCTTGCGCAACCCCGGATCTGAACTGGATTATAGGCTACACACTGTATGTTACGGAGTATGAATAAATTAATTTTAAAATTCTAAAAATGTCCCTTCTACAGGGTTTAGGAAAATGCATAGAGCACATATGCCCAATAGAAAGGGTTGAGTTAGTGTCTAACGTAGGTGGAACTGAAACCCCTTGTCATAACAAGCCTTTGTATGTACCTACCTACCAACTGATCCCCTATATCATTCCCATTTCTGAGGCCAACACAGAACATAAAGCTTCTATACTCAGAGCACAGAGAACATACAACGCTGGGAAAAAAAGTTAAATGTATGTTTTTAATAAATTGCCTAAATTGTGCCGTATTCTTTGATTAACTAGTCAACAGCTACATTCTACCATATACCGCATTCTTAGGATTTTTGCGATTTTTGTACCCCTACACAGAATGTGGACATTACTTGTTTTGTAACTATTTTGAAGCTCATTTTCCCAGAATTGGTTGAATATAATGAATTTTATTAATATATAATATGCATTTTATTACCAAATTAAAGTCATTCAAATTTTTTCCTATCTAAGCTGATTCAAAGACATCACTGTTTAAAATCAACAGCTGAATAGAAAAAAAAAAATAATCAAATTCCTTAGGAGCCAAAAATTTTACAAAAACAAAAAAACGATGTTACAGACATAAATAATTTTAATTCTGGTGCTTCATTTTGGTCCTTTCTTGAGGGGGTGTGGGGGTGGAAGCAACGTGTTTACATTTGATTCTCACTAATTTTGATAAACAGGGGCAAATTGTTTTACTTGAAATTACACTCCTTCAAGGCACAAACACAAGAGTAAACAGTGGGCTAGTTGCTGGCGAGTAGATAACAAACATCAAAGGTCAGTCAAAAACCCCTTTTCTACAGTTCCCTTCCAAAAGAAAAATTAGCTGGACAGATCTACCAGGAATTCAGTGATTTGTTTATGTATTTGTTTATGTATTTGTTTATGTATTTGTGTTTTACTTTAGTGTGTATGAGAGGCTCCTGCTTTCATTTTATCTCGTTTAGCTCTGTATTAAAAAATAATAATTTGGTCTCCTAATTATTGCTAATATAGTTCAAACACATTAAATTGTAACAATTTTGTCCAATAGAACTTTGATCAGGTCAGGTGGTATCTTTTGTCTTTTTTTCCATTATTTTAATTCCGTAAAATGTAAGCAGACTGTTTGCTTACGGCCATACTAAGATCAGCGGCGCTCTTAAAGACAAGCAGGATCATTTACGCCTCTCCGACCCACATGACCGTGTTACCTTTGGGTACATCCGTTATCTCACAATTCAGTTTATCCAGCCGCCCATCCAGTATAAACAGAGAGTCGTATGAGGGGGTCATCAGGTACTGCCCGAACAGACCACTGTCCACAATCACGCGATTCTTCCCGTTCCAGAGCCAATCTGCTTCTTTCATCGGCTCCTTAAGACTTTTGATCATCTTGACGTTACCAGTGGCTAACTCGACATACAGGACGTCAGTCTGGACCGTCGAGCTTACAAAGACATTGTACTGGTGGACCTCGGTGAAGGATCGCTGGAAGGTCACGTCAGAGATGTGCAGATTAGTGTGAATGTCAAAGGCCCACAGGATCTCCCCTCGCACCGTGATGGACTGAACCCTCATCAAGCCCTCTTCGTCATCAACACTGACAAGATAGTGTCCGTCCGGGGACACGTGTGGGATTCCGGTGACATCTCCGTTGTATCCGATGACGGAATCTGTGACGCCGTCTACTATGAGTTGTGGTTTGGCGACTCCAGTCGCATCATGCCTGCAGTTAACGAAGTAGTAGCCACCCAGGTGAGTGTAGGCCAGGGATCTCGGTGTGCAGTCGTAGTCTTGTAGGCTGATCTTCTTCACGTTCGACATTGTTTCAAGGTCAATTTTGTAAAGTGCAGGTTCATTATCATGAAGGACGAATCCAAACCTGTCGAGAAAAGGAAAAACAGTTTTTGCGTTAGCGTGAGTGATCGGTGTCTCCTTTACGCACTCATTCAGATCCATTATAAATATTTATGCCCGGCACAGATTATAGGAGACACACAGTCATTGTTGAGATTGATGATTCCAATATTTCGGATCTTTTATATAAAACCCTCAATAAAGCAATCAGAAAAAAAGGCGCCTCACTTTTATTTAAGGATCTCAGATTTAAAGGCTGTGAATCTTGTTAAAGGCAGAATGGTCATTTTCAAGGCTGTCAATCCTCTGCAGTTTGTCTGCATTTGCTTCACACCTGGTTGATTAAAACTAAAAGAAAATCGACCGCCAAACTAAGTATTATAAATCAAATGAGAACAACTCATATCTGTGCTATATCATTTGGGTGATATCTAAAACGGTCCTTTAAGATGGATAAAATATAGTCGCTATTATTCTTTAATCTACTCTGTGATATTTCTGCTCTGATCATTTTCGACTGATTTCATTTTTTTCCATTAGTGTACTTCATCCAATTTTCAATCCTTGGACTAAATCAAATCAAACTGGAATTGCTGCTCCACAAAAACTAAGTGCATTATACACACACTTGAGGAAATTCTCTAAAACACTATCCTGAGTGTAGGGCCCCTTGAATAAGAAACCCGAAAAGTGAAATGATACGCTTCCTAGCAGGTAATGCAGAATGAATGTGTAAACAAAGTCATTTATTATAATTAATGTTCTCGTTACAGCCACCAGCTGTACATTTCTGAGTTGAGGAGTGTATACAGACAACCCCTGAGAGGAAAATCAATGTAATAATACATTGTCCCTACATCAGATATTTCACTGTATAGAAATTTCAACATTTAAAAGAATATACTTAAATTGATGTCAGTTTGTATATTACTACCGAAATACAACTCTGCAGACTCATGAAAATAAAAGTCTCAATATGGTATACTTTGCACAATGCAGAAAATATAGCCTCCTGATGATCAAACCTATGGGGAAATGGTGAGATCAAACACAAACTAGGTGTAATATATCTAGTAAGGTTGAAGCTAAACATTTGAAGGCCAGAAGATGTCATTTTAAATCTTGCAGTCAGTTTGGCAGATTTGTGGCAGTCGATGCATTTGTGGTGGGCCGCCAGTGTAATGAGTTGGCCCACGCCCCACATTTAACATCCATACTCGTCAGCTATTAAATAACACCTGTAACCCCGCGCTCGCAAAACGCAATGCGAAATGTCACCGTCCAGAGACTCTGTCGGCGTCCCGTGGCAGACCGGCAGGCTTGGCGCCGGGCGGGTTCGGGAACGCTGGACTTCAGCATGGCCTCCTCACTCACTCACCTGACGTGATTGATGATGAGGGTGGTGGGTGGAATGAAGAAATCATCCACTTTATCAAACTGTCTCCCGACTGGCTGGGTGTGGATGGTGTGGTGGGCTGTACTCCCGCTGGCCTGACTGATTACCTAAACAGGGAAGAAGGAATTACAGACCGTTGGACGGTTGACGTGCGGCGTCAGTGGCAATTATGGGATTGTCGGCGGAAACCCTCTTTGGAGCACAGTTTCAATGCGGGTTCAATGTCCTAACTCATTGCTGATGTCAAGGCAAATAACAAATGGATGCAAAGCAAATCAAATCAGACCACATGGAAAACGTACAAGAACACATGGTCCTCGGATCGAATGAAAAAATTAGTTAAAGGAGGATATATTCTATATTCGTGAAAGACGTCAAGCATACTGGTGTGTAGAACAATATTCTGCCAACTGGTGTATAGCATGATTACCTGAAGAGTGGGCTTAGATTTCTCCATGTCTCCCCAGCTCAGAACCCACACCTGATCATGGGACTTGTCATAGTGGAGTTTCACAGGTACTGGATCAGTGCTTACAACCTGCAAAGCCAGAGAAGCACAAAATGATATATTATGCATTTTATCATTCATAATTTCCACATTTAAGATAACGTTGTGAAATTCTATTTGACCTTCGCATATTATGTTTGATGAGTATAGTTAATTGGCATTGGCCTTGAGTGAAATATAAAAAGCATTTATATATTTCTATATGAGATTTATTCATTACTAAGTACTGTTTTCAACTAACCTCCACATTTCAACATGTTAAAAACCAAAACAGAAATTTGCTCAGACTGATATCTGGAATATACATTGTTCACACTGGTTTGTGCACATTGTAAGACACCAGCCATGCTTGGCTTTTAGACTAAAACGGGAACACAGATGTACTCAGGTGCAATGTTGTTTTTTTAACTTTGATTTAATGTGAGAAACTGATCAGAGCGTATTTCAAAATTCCACACGACTCTTTTTTCCTTTTATATCGTCACTGAAAAACAAATACAGATATTTAAGCCATATTAAATTACAATTAAACTTGATCAATAAAGTTACGGATTTGTTGCTAAAATGTTGATGACAGCACATTGAAACGATCCTCTAAATAAAGCGCTTGATCTAGGTAATGAAATCTACTTTGATTATCACTTCTCAGAAACAAACAGCGTTTCCTTTAATTTGGATTTTTAAAAATCAGCTCATTTATACGCTTCAGATGGAAATGATGACAGCAACTGTACAACAGTGAAGAGGCTCTGTGCTTGGGATTCTGGTCTAATCAAATCAATAAATACAAATAGAATAGAAAGCCAGAATCGGGACAACAAAAAAAATCTTCAGCTTAGGGTTTCTCTCTCCATGTGCCGTTCCCTCCCTCCCTCCCTCGCTCTCCCAAGTTTGAGGAATACCAGGGGGCTAATTAGGATCGACTGGAACAACGTAATGAAGCCAGAGCACCAGGTGACCGACTAACGAGGGCCAGCACAACAAGCCAGGCTCCCAGAGAGCCCAGGGGAGGTTCTCAGCGGAGCATCCCAAAGCCGGGGCCCCCCTGCTGTGACAAGAGGGTCCCCGGTACTTGCGGGCCAACACGGATCCCACCTGGGACGCCCGGCCCCGAGACGCAGAGGCCCAACGCTCCCCCTAACAGCGCACTGAAAGCTGTTCACCGTGACTGAGGCTTGCAGGTGGCCGGCACGTGAGGCGGAGCAAGCCTGACGCAGATGCCACATGCAGCGCCAAGCCAGTTTGGTTTGTGCCAGTTTGCCAGGTCACCGCTTGTCAGAGACGGTGGGCGGGAATATGAAGCACTCTAACTGTTGTCTGAACTATGGGGCTGCTCACACATCTGAATATTGACTGGAAGAGATGTACAGAGATTCAAATGTGATTGTTTTAATGATATGTTGAAGGATTAAAGTCTAATTTAATCTCTGTTATGGAGAGTAGTCCGACAGTTGACAAAACAATTTAAAAAAAATCTGAATTATAATTAAAATGACCTCTGAGACTGATAATTCATCTGTTATTTTTTAGATGAGTTGACAAACAGCCAAATTAATTTTTCTCAGTCGTGAGTTTTTTCCACCCGCTCACACAACGAGAAAGATTAATTGCTTAACAGTGCTAATTATGAAAAGAAAATGACAGAATATTCCAGATGACAGGATTCACCACACCTGGTCATCTGAAATACTGACAATCAAAGGGAATTCTAAAATGAGTTTGCATCCTATTCCGGTTTATACTATTAATGAGTGTTTACTCTGGCATGAAAAATGTGTCCATCATACATAAATAAATACCCTACCTGCACGGCCTTCTGTGACTGAACATCTACAATAAGGACTCTGTTCAGGCTTGGCTGTGTGACATAAATATATTTGTCCTTGACATTCACAGCGGAGGTCCACACACATTTCTGGTCAGCATCGCTCTCTGATTTTGGGCAGACCTCCTCCTGAGGACCAAACACATTTAAAAAGTGGTACATTATCCGTCGCTTTTACAGCAAATGCGAAACGCCATGACAAGAAAAAACGAGTGTGACAAGGACACATAAAATATCTGCGGGATGGAACAAAAAACAGAGAGTGAAAGAGAGAGAGAGATGTTTTATTACCAGGGCGAAATTCCTCTCTGGTACGCGTAATCAACATGACTGTTTTCAGTCCCCGGGAGATTCATGTGGTCCCGGTCACATCAGAGAACACCGAGGGGTTTCCTCGACTGCCTCACGCTTGGCTGGGGCGAATGATGTTTACTGTTGGGGGGAGTGTGTGTGTGTGTGAGTGACCGTGGGGTTCACTTACCTTATTTATGATCTTGCCTTGGTCACTATTACCGCAAGGACATTGTATTATGTAGAAGGTGTATAGCATAACAGTGCTGAATCAAAGGTCACTAATGCTGTGCAGCTGTACACCACTAATATATGTGTGTTCACACATGGGGCCGTTATATTCAGCTACAATGAAAATGGAAATAGAAGCCCGTTTTACATTCACTGATACCAGTACAAAGGATATTATAACATAGAGGCAATGGAGTAAGGGACATGTTTCTCATGTAGTCATGTACACATAGGTTAAATCAATCAATCATAAATTGTTTTTGTTGCTACAAAGTATCGATTGAATCTGTTCAAATGTATCACACATGCTGTCTAAGCCTTACAACAACAACAACAACAACAACAACAACAACAACAACAACAAGGACGGCGAATGATAAGCCGTGCTTGGAGCCGTGCTTGGAACGTGAGCAGATTCACTTTTATATGCATGTTACCCACACTCCACTGAAAGCACCTGATCTCCGTAAAGATTCATTTATTTTTCTAACTCTAATCCCTGTTCTTTAGTGCCCTCTCTTCTCTCTTGTGTTGGACTCGATCATTAAAGAAAAAAAGAGATAATGGGTAACTTCAATGTGGGAAATGCGCTGAATTACTGCCTCACATAAAAACCACTTCAGCCAGACCACGTCTGTAGTCAGAATTAAATTCAAAAGTAACCCCAGGGGAGTCTGAGTAATCAAAAACATCTCAATACCCTGATCTCAACACTGTAAGTAATGCACACATAGGAGGCAGCCTAAAAGTAGTCCTTCAGCAACAGAACATCTCAGCCCACTCCCTTCTTACACTGTCAGCATTCTCTGTTTTCCAATAAAGTTTCATGTTAATGCCCCCTCCCCCCCTCCCAACCCGGTCACCATCGGTTATCACCTACCCTAAAGAAGAGGAAAAGTTTAAAAATTCAAAACTTACATACTTCATTTTGGCCCATCCTGTACATATACACAAACATAGAGTACACTCAGGTTTCCTTCTATCTGACCACAGATAGTCACATGGCTGTGGAAAAAAAACCCAGGATATCCTCGTACCCAGGATAATAAGAGGAAATACTGGGTATGAATAATACAGGGAAGACTGAGGCCTGGGTAATCTAATTTATTTCCATTCTCTTTCACAAAAACAGCATTACCTGCAGTCCCAGCAGCCTCTCACTGGGTTTAATGTGTCGCTGTATTTCACATGCCACTGGCTGGATGACTTTAATCCCATCCTCATAAAATACATAAAACATATTGCCAACTCCCAGACCTACAAAACAAATAAAACACACATCACATGAGTATTTTCATATACAGAGTTTTAAAAACAGGTGCATGGCAGAAATGATAACGAGGACTGTGCATTTTATTCTCCAGTTTCATTTTAAAAATTATTTCGAAATTACTTTTGAACAAAGGTGGATTAAAGATCAAAATTCATATACAGAAGATTCCATAGTCCTATTGTAATAAATTAGATTAGACAGAAGTACCTTCTCTCCATAGAATGTTTGCAACTGAAGCAGTGGGGAATAGAAAATAAATATTAACATTGAGGTTAAAGGTTATTAAGCATTTCTGTATACATTATACATGCTGATAGTTC
>JAOVYW010006374.1:0-39732 GCA_025775045.1 Hiodon tergisus
AGAGAGAGGGGGGGGGGGCTGCAAGAGCGGTTAGAAAGACACCAGTGGGTGATTGCAATCTCTGGCAGCGGAGCCTCTGTTTTCCTACGGGGCACTTAGAAACCAAGGGAGAGGACACACAGAGAGAACGCGCGTGTAAGAGAGTTTCCTGACCATAGAAAATTATATTATTATGATTTGTATTACCTAGTTCATAAGGACATTTGATTCACCAATATTAGGTAACTTTTTTCCCCCTAATACACGGGCAATCACGCACCTCAAATCAACACAACATAACACTACAGAACAGAATGAGTAACGATAATTTTGCTTTTCTAACGTTATTTTCTGTATAGGACCCAAGAGAGATGGCTGCACAAACCGGCAACTGGAATCTCGAGCAGAGATAGAGTGTGTCTCTCGCGCTCACCCCACTGTCAGTGCCTTCTGCATGATGAGTGTGGCTCTGCAAGATCTGCGGAACAATGTAAGTGTGGCGACGGTGTTTGTTTTTCCCACACATTCTACTCTTCTTTCTTGTTATGAACCGACAGCTTAGAATTGCACGATGCATTAACGTTTGTGTATGTAACATAGCTATATATTTATCATCAGTTATTCCATCAGTATTTGTCATAGTCGAATGGTCGATCTGGCGCGCACAGTGCGTTCAAGATGCTTGGATATAGCATGCTAGCCAGTTAGCTAGTTATCAATAACTACGCAGAGAAGATAAGGGAATTATTTTCATCCCGGAGGTAGTCGCAGTTAAAATAGTTAACATTTTATCTGAACGGGACACAAATTTAAGGTAAGGTATTATTTTTCAAACAGCTTGCTACCTACCAATTTCAACGGATTTATTGTTATTATTTTTAAGGCATTATTTCGTGTGCGGAAGTGGGAGTTGTGTGTCTAAAACGTGTTGCGCTTTTAAATTGAGATTATCTGTCGAGAGACAGCTTCTTGCGACTAAAATGAATAGTTTATTTTTATACGGGCATGTTTGTTTTATCGCTGTTTTTATTGTGTTATTGGTTAGTTAGGCTATATAACATATTTTTTGTTTTAAAAAATAATGACTGGTAGCTGATAAATGATTATTTTTACTATTGTAAAAGTTATTTCAATGTTTAAAGATAAATAATAGGCTACCATGCAACAGAGCAGTAAGGAAAAACAAATCCCTGAGAAAATTCGTAGTCCGTAGCAGCTCTTGCGCCCCCTTTGCTAGGATTCAGCGATATAAAATGATTGTGTTCAGGTGTGACGGTGTTAATCATCAAGCAGCTTTAAAAAAAAAAATTATCAGGCAGACGCTTTTATCGATGGTTCGCAAAGCGGTAGGACGGTATGTATATGAAATATAAATATTAAACTGATTTTATCACACTCGTTCTTAACATCTTAACTTGCGTTTAAAAAAAAAGAGAGTAGTATTTCTATTCTTCAAAAATAAACCTGCTTATTTGGGCATCTAATATTGTATTTGCACACATTGTAGCGCACCGAGGAATATGTCTTATGCGCATAATGACCTTCATTACGGTGAGTTTTGTCATAAATTTTGTTTACAGCTTATAAAACCGGGATCTGTCTTGATGGCGTATTATCGGATCAATTGTATTCCGCTCTAAAGCGTTTGGCATCGCTCATTAAATGTTATTCACTGAAGTGGGTTTTCATAGATATTTCTATAACTGCATTGATAACTCTTGGTGGTGAGGGAATAAAATGATCATACTCTGGAGAAGTGCTGTTCTCTGGCACAGGGTTTCCATGACGACTGTGCAGCTGTCATTCTGGTAGCGTTAATCAACCTGTCCATGGGTTGCATGGTTTGTTGTCTTGTAGATCAGTCTTGCTGATGCACCTAGCTGCTGTTGACAATCGTGCAAATAACCATGGGAATAGTACTCTTTTTCCATTCACATTACAACTTGCTAATATTGTCCCCCATACTACCCTTTCATTTAATTCACTACTCCCATCAAACTAAACACAAGACATGAACCAGGATGGAAGGGCAGGAGATTTTAATATCTGACTTCAGCCAATAAAGGTTGGAGCACACAGACTTACCCCATGACCCATGTTCGATAAATGGATTTATCTCATTTAAAATGAGTAACAGAGTGCAGTGCACAACTGGTGTAATTAATGGCCCTTTTGTTTGCTGTAAATTCATTAGTGGCACTGGACTATTGGTTTTTGTACTTCATTATTTAAAACAGAAATTTGTTAGTGAAGCTCTCTGTGTGTTTATGGCCTACAACCATCTGCATTATTAGGCAGAAAATCTTCTGCCTAGGCTTTAGATGTGGTTAGTGTCATCGATGTGGTTCTGTGAAGTCCAGCTGTGACTGTGCTGAAATGCTTTGACTCAAAGCCTGCTGGAGGTTGCCGAGACTGTGTACAGCATCTATGTTGTATATTTTGGATTGGGGGGGTGATGATGATAGTGGTGATGAAAACAGTCTGTGATGAATGCATTTCTCCTTAGATACTCTTTAGATCGCACTACACTGTGTGTGCTGTGTACTCTGAAACAAGAGGTGTTTACTTTGAATGATACATAATTCTGGAAGTGAGAGAGGCAGGATGGATGAAAGAATTTTGAAACTGGTACGTGCCTCCTTATTATGTGTTCTTTAATGAAGTTTACAGTTTAGGTCTTCGGGGTTATTGATGAATTGAGGTATTTTCTAACTTCAAGTCGGTAAACTGGTCGGACATTTTCCATCCATGACTTTGAGCAATCTTATTCAACATGTCAGTTCTCTCATAGGCCTGACATGTCACATGCAGAAAAGGAGGGATGGTGGGCGGCTTTGACCTTAAGCTTGTAGGACCAGTGGAATTGTGTTTACGTTGAACACTGAGGCCTGGAATGTTCTCGCTCTACCTCTTTTCTCTCGCACTCGCAACATGCCCTCTCTGTGATTGTCCTCCTCTGGATCTTTAGCATTCTGCCAACTCTGCACTGCAGTGCTTGGGAGAGCCAGAGAGAGAGAGGGGGAACAATCGGCAGGACACATCGGGGAGTGAGCAAGGGATGAAATCAATGACAGGAGGGGGAAAATCGAGTAGAGTGGGTCGAGGAGGAGCAGGGAGGGAAGGGGTTAAGAAAAGGCGTAAGGGTCCGAGGCTGAAACTGCAGAAGCAGTTCTTGGCAGTTCGTATATGTCACCTCTGAGTATGGAACGTTGGGTTGAGGGGAACGGTGTAGGTGCGCGCACAAAACAAACAATATGAGCACTGAGTTCGTCTTTTCATATATGGGCATGTGGCTAACTGGCTAATAACGAAACGACAGCATTTGAAAAAGTGGAAGCACTATCTATGAAATTGTGTCCAGTGTATTGACGGGTTGTAGATTTAAAGCCCTTGTATATACTTATACTCTGAATAAAGTGGACATACTTATACTTTTATAACTAAACTAAAGCAAGAAAGTTCCACTGCCCGTTACCTCACACATGTGAAACTAAGCAGACTGCTGTGGTCATCGAGTGTTCATGTATGATTGAGAATGAAATATTGGGAGGCTGGAGGTGTGTGTGTGTGTGTGTCTGCGCGCGCACGCACGTGTGGACAGAAAAGAAAATTGTGTTCAGCAATGGCTCATATAAATAAAAATAATTCTTTGCTGTGATCGCTCAAATAATGAATAATGTTCCTTTACTGCAGTCAGGCTTCCCATTCCTTCTTTCTTTCCTTCCTCCAATTTCTCTCCTCTTTTCTCCTTTCCTTCCTCTACTCCCTCTCTCTGTTCCAGTGCTGCTCTGAGTGGCGTAACCTTGATGCTCAGATCAGTGACGTCACCCTCCTCTCCCAGGGGAAGACTGTCCTCCTCCTCCCCCTTCCTCGCTTTCTCCCTCTCTCTTGGCTATTCACTTAATTTATGACGTGCGTAAGGGGCAGGGCACAGAGAGAGGACAGAAAGAGGAAGAGGGCTCTCAATTGATGACCTTTGGGTTGTGAATACAATGATGTAATGTTAGTGGCTGTCTTTGAGTGCGCACACACACACACACACCAGCTCCCTACTATACATGCACACCTCCACCACCACACATGCACTTGGGTTTCCTAAGGACGTTCGTGTGTGTGTGTGTGTGTGTGTGTGTGTGAATAAGAGGGAGATGAAGTGTATGTATGAGGGATGGATAATCTTCTACAGCCTGACATAGATCATTCCTTGTTTAAAAAGACCAGAGCATGTTTTTTTGTCAGCAGAGAAGGGAATGTTTTGTGCAACCAACAGAAAACCCCTCTGCTTGTCTGCTGTGCCCTGATGGTAACGCCATCTAGTGGGAAGTCTTTGTAATTCAAGGTTCATTGAACATTCTGAATGGATTGGACGCTGAATAGCTCAGTGTGTCTATGACCGTGATTGTGAATTGCAAATGGGACGATGTGGTTTTCCCTAGCCTGTTACAAACTATAACTCAGGAGTAGGTTTGAGTCTTGAAGGTTGGGTGTTGAGTGTATTGTACTGATAGGGAGTTCTTTAGTTGTTGTTTTGCCCTCAAGCAGTGCACCCCATTGTAATAAAAATCTTTAATAGATAACCAAAGGCTTTTGAAGTGAAGTATCATATTACAAATAAATAAATAAAATTTAAACTGTGTTTGTGTGTATGTGTGTGTGAATGAGAGTGAGGAAAGGAGAGGAGTCTTTGAGACAAAATCATGACTTCCCCTTTCCCCACCCACCTCCTCCCCTCCCCCACTCCCTCTCTCCAAGGAACCAAGAACAGGGATGGGCGTTTCCTTTCTTCTTTCAGAACTTTCTGTTCTTCATTGTAAAAATGGTCATACAGAATTGGGCATTTGTTTTTTATTATAAGACAAATCCCATAGCAGGCCTGCCAAAGGAAACCGAATCCCTCCTATTTGAATCCCTCCTTTTGTCCATCTTTTCATCTCTGACTTGGTTCTTGTTATCTGACTTCTTAATCTGTCTAATCTGTCTTCCCCACTGCCGCCCTCTTCTCCCCGGCCTACTCTACCCTATTTCTCCCTCCTTTCCCCTCACTCCCCAACCCCCACCCTTTCTGCATTTTCTCAACGCCTTTTTCTCAAGAAAATTGTAGTTTATCTCAGCCCCTCTTCTTGCTGGCTACTTGCTCTCGCCCACTCACCCCCTCCCTAACTTGTTACGTCCCTCCTTCCCTCTGACTTCAATTGTTACGCATTCAGTGTTTACAGTAATGTACTGAGGAACATAGAGGTGTATGCTGGGACTGTGAGAGGAAGCTGTCCTTTACATATGGACTACTTGAAGAGGTGTGACTCTCTTTTTAAGGTAGGTACCGTTCTCTCTCACCCTCATCGTCTCTCTCTCTCTCTCTCACTGGTTTGTGCACCTCCTCACTAGGCTCAGGATTGAAGCTTGTTGGTGATAAAAGCAACTGTTGACAGCTGTCCTTGGATGTTCAGCAGAGCTCGGTGACATTGCCCAAGATGAGCGAGCGTGCGTGTGCGTGTGTGTGTGTGTGTTTGTGTGTGTGTGCGTGCGCTCATCTGAGTTGTTTGTGTTTCTGCAAACGCCTTGTTTGTGTAATGTGATGTGATTATACGTGGAAGATTGGTCTAAATGAATAAAAAGGTCAGTGGGAGGTTGGTGAACTCTGACTTGATTTATTTTTTAAGTGTATTAGTGTAAGCACTCTTCCAAGCTTGTGGGAAGGGAGGGTGGGGGTGAGGGTTAGAGTATAGAGTTGTATATAGGACAGCTGGGGCTGGAGATGTTTAGCCGTAGTATTTCTGAAGGTCTAACGATCACATTGAGGACAAGAGTCAAAATGGTGCAATTTGTTTTGAAAAAGGGCCCTTGAGGATATGATTTCTGTGGTTTATCAGTTCCCCTTCTGTCACGGCGGGTTTATGACGCCAGCATGTGTTGGAGTGTAGAACAGGCGTGCATCTGTGCAGGTTCTTTTAGGCAGTGATTAAAATATCAGTGTAGGGAGTGTGGGGAAATGTGTTGCCTTTTGAACAATGGCCAGAAATCGGTGTAACTAATTCATGGAATTGGTTTGCAACTCTTCCCTAATTTACTGGCGGTGTACTTTCTTGTGTGAGTGTGTCTGTTTGGCATGGGAAGGACTAACGAGACAAAGTCAACCCATTTTTGTGATTGTTCACTGGCCTTCTGCTGTACAGTTTGGGGACAGTACGGTTTCAGTTGGTTTTCACTTGCGCTAGTGAGGCTGCAGCGCCTTAAAAAACGAACCATTCACGAACCATTCACTTCCTGTACGGAGTGCATTTTTGTGAGCGTGGGCTCATGCTTGGTGCGTTTTGGTTCTGTTGGTAGTTGCTTATTTGACGTTTTTGTCATGTCTCACAGAGTCTTGGATAAGGCTGTGCCGTAGTGCCATCCCCTCCTCCTCCCCGCAGGAGGATCTCTGCCTCTCCACCTTGCTCAGTATTCCAGTCAACGTTTCTCTGGGGCTGCCACTGTTCCCAAGCAGTCAAAGCCGGCTTTGTTATGCGGTCTTCTTCTGCCAGTTGGTTAGGTGTGTACGAGAATCTCACTGTTGTGCATCTGCTTTTTTTTTTCCTTTCCTTTTCTTTTCCCCCTCCTCGGGTGTTCTGTGTCATTACCGCGGGGTTACCGTATTGTCTGCCGGTGGCAGGCTACCTCGATGATGGCGTTTCCTTTTAAAAACACTCGGCAGGAAACCACTTCAAACAATCCCATTCAGTGCAGTGAAAGTTCCCTACTCCGGGAGCTCGGAAAAACCTCTCCCTTCCCTTCGCCACCCTGAACAGTGCAGTGGTGCGCACAGACGGGCACACACACACACACACACATGCACACACCCAACACTACACACACTTCTCTTCCAACACTGAATCCTGAAATCGAGCAACGGCGTGGTGATTTAAGTCGGACGTTGCCCGTTAAATCGCTTTCCTGGCCGTCATGTTGAACTATTGTTTCACGGTTTTAAATCTCAAACGTGTACCTACTTTTGGGCCACCCTTTTATATTTTTTTTAGGTTGCTTTTAATGGAATTCCCTCTGTAGTAGGCAGGATTAATTCTGGTTCATTTTCTAGCTCTGCAGTAATGTAAGCCTCACATCAGTTCGCAAAAGGACTCCAATCTCAGAGTTTTTATGACATTGTGAGGTACACCAAATAATTTAGTGACGACGTTTTGTCTTTTTTTGAAGTTCAGACCTTTTATTCACTCTCAGCAGCTTGATACATCTGGCCCCTGAGGTTATTTTCTTGGCAATCATAAGATATTGCAACATTTAAAGAGAAATACAACCGTCTTTTCTTCCATGTTATTGTAATCCGATGCCATTTTCCTGTTCTTGCACTTTTTTTATTTTTAGAGATAAAGCCACATAAGTTGAAAAATGTTTGCTGATTCAGTATGACACCACTGTGGTTCTTTTTTCATTGACCTGCCACACAGCCATTTTAACGTCCCTTGACCCTTTCTGACTGTTGGATCAGCTGTTAACCTGGCACACAGCCATTTTAATGTCCCTTGACCCTTTCTGACTGTTGGATCAGCTGTTAACCTGGCACACAGCCATTTTAACGTCCCTTGACCCTTTCTGACTGTTGGATCAGCTGTTAACCTGGCACACAGCCATTTTAACATCCCTTGACCCTTTCTGACTGTTGGATCAGCTGTTAACCTGGCGCTAGCCATTGAGAAACTCTTTGAAACAGCTGATAGCACGGTGCTTTAATTTGACTGAGCAGGATCACATAACTCTCTCTCCACATTGTTGTCATGGAGACCAATGCTGTAGGGGGTAAACTGGATCTGTGAAGATGCCACCAAACTCCACTCGACTCCCAGACACAGTGCTTTATGAACCTGAGGAGCTTCATTTATTATTTGGCCTTTAATTTACTGGAAGCATTGAAATGAGGGTCACTAACACAAACTTTGCCCAGGAACAATGTCGACGTCACGATGAGACGGATATTCTGCAGCAATGCCAATGACGGTGCATGATAAAAGACGTGAAGACAAGTGCTCAGTGCTACTCATCAGCTGAGGTAATTGGACCCCTCAAAGTACATGTCTCTTCTGGACTGCGTCCTGCGAACTTCAGGCTTCTAGGAAATTGGTTCCCTCTTCATTGCCCTATGTAAGTGTTTTGACGGCAAACAAGAGAAGCCAGGAGGCTGGGATGGGATCAGTTCTCATTCCTCCTGTTGCTGTGATTTGGGAGTGCAGGGGAAACAAAGCAGGAAGACATGAGGGGGAGGAGGTGAAGCAGTGAATGGCGGGAGGGGCTGACTCCTCTCGGTAGGCCTCATTTAACGTAACCTTACACCTAGGTCATGCAGGTGGAGGGTGGCTTTCTATGCATTGAAAATGATTAAAGGAAGAATAGATCTGTCAGATGTGTCAGGTTGTGAATTTGACTTGCTAACTTGGGGGATTAAATCAGTAATTGGTCGTTGATGGGGGTTGGAAGGGAAAGGAATTGATTGATTGATCTGTTTTGTTCAGTTGTCCCCCTTCCCTTTCAGTCAATCCTCAGAATTGGCTTGGTTAACAGGCTCTGTTTTCTAGATTCACAGCAACGTCACACATGCAACCACAGAGTTCAACTTGCTTTCAAGCCTGTCTGTACTCTCACTTCCTCAGAGAGCAGGTCTTGACCGTTTGGTTCAGGGCTCTCAACAGCCTTCTTCATCTCAATAGAAAAATGCTTACGTTACTTATGTTGTGCGGTAGCAGATCCCTCTGGTGTTTATCCAGAAGTTAAATTCGCCATTCTGGAGGCACGCCAGAAAACCTAGCAGCCAGTTGGTGTAACCGTTGTAGTTCTACCCAAAAAGACTTTGCCAAGTCGGTGGTGTTCCTGGACAATTTCAGGCTTATTCCGGTGTTGCATAAAGGATAGCTTGTACCCTTGAGCAAATAACTTCCCTAAATATCCAGCTATTTTAAATGAGTATGATTGTAAGCTATGCAAGTCACTCTAGATAATGGCATCTGCATAGCGAATCTATTGTGTTGGTGCCCCCTATCAACGATAAGTAGTTCCTCTTTGTGTCTGTCTGTGTTCATCAGGTGATGGGTACAGTGACAGTTGCTCAGTGTCTGGCAGTTTTTTCAGTGCCCCCCTCCCCCCTTTTCTTTTACATCCCTTTCTCTCTCTCTCTGTCCTTCTTTACACTGCTCCTTTATTCTACCCAGGTTGTCCCCTCAGTACAAGGTGCGTCTTGCTGGGTCGGGCGAGATGTGGATAGTTGAACAGTAATCTCTATGTAAGGTGACTAGCTTTCCCTATCTGTTCTGCAGTCTTGGCTGCAGAGCACACAGGAGTCCCGGCATTCAGTCCAAGCCTCCCTTTGAGACCGTTATGGTTTTGGCGGACTCACTGCGATGCCAAAACACTCTCAGATGGGCTAGCCGGTTGGAGTGTACCTTGGGATGCATCTGCTAGGGGTATCCGCTGAAAACCTGGATCCAGAGAAATGGCACGTTAAGGGCATTGACCTTCCTCTGGGCAGACCGATTCTGGGCTGTCGCACAGCTGGGCTTGGCCTGCGGCCTGGAGTAATCAGCTGAACAGATGTCTCGCCACTAGGTCCTCGGCCAATCCCACTGGCCCACAACATACGTCACAATCTACATTCCTGCTTACCCACTCATCTTCCTCACTCATTTTTCTCATCAAACTTGGGGTTTAGACTGGTCGTACTAGATAGTTGTGAGGTAGGGGGGTCAAGATATGGAAAACGCCTGGTTAGAATTGGGCTTTGAGAAGAAGAGATGAACAGAGAGTGAGTTGCAGGGAGAGAAACTGAGTAGCAAAAAGACAAGGATGTATTGGCTTCTGATCCGCTGCTCCAAAGTAATTTTGAACCCATACAGATAATATTGTTTTTTAGATCCTTTATAAGTTTTTATTTAAAATCTAAATCAATTTGGAATTCCCAATTATTTGTGTATTTTCTCCCCAATTTTTAATTGCCAATTGGGCTAATCCGTCTCTGCTTGTCACAGCTAAACCTGCCACCGCGCACAGGGATGTTGAAGAAGTACGACTAGTCTCTTCTAATCTTGGAGGGACATTCTCATTGGCGACGAGCTGAGAGAAGCCCTGCTGATTTAACGCTCCCCAGTCTTGGTGCATTTTTGATGGATCGAGTGGAGCAGACGATGTCTGTTGTATGCTTCTGTGTGGGTGTTATAGCCTTGTTTCAACAAGCAATGTTGCATGGCTCATATTACTCCAAGGTTTAATCTAGAAAATGGATACCGTCTGCATGAGTGAATAGGGTTTACTGACGACGAGTGTCAGATGGGGTATGGTGAGCTGAAATTTGACTGACAAGGACACCTTTTATGCTGGTTGAGCGAGTTGAGGGCTGTTTGGAAACACAAGTACCTTTTTAGAAGCCATCTCCCGGCACCCCTGAACCTCTGCTTTGTACACCAGACAAGATATCAGAAATCAACTTCAACTATTGGTCTCCATCTGTTTCCTTGTCCATTTTATTTCCCTCCCCGCTGTGTTCCTCTGTAACGCTGCTAGTCTGTCTGTCTGGTGACGGTATGGCAGCTTGGTTATTCCCGTATTTCTCGCACTCTCGCTCTGCTGTCATTCACTTGCCCTGACGCTCCGCACCCGGCGCCGTCTCCCTGCAGATGTCGAACTACAAGCGTGCAACATTCGAAGAGGATGAAGTAGCGGACATCCCAGCCGACGGGGCCATCTCTCCGGACAGCATAGAGGTCTGTGTGTAGACTACCGGATATTGTGACATTGTGGGAGGAAGGTGCTCTGCAGCAGACGTGAGGGAAGTCTTTCAATAACTCACAACCAACTCTGGTTGTCCGTACACATGAAATGGAATCCTGACGTTGCGTGTGCAGAATGTTAGGCTCGCCTCCGGGTATAGAAGAATAATGTGGAGAAGGATGGCCTCACTGCCGTACTCTACAGGGTTTTGGGATGTTCATACCATAAGCTCTCTTAACATTTTACACTGGATTAATAACAAATCAGTTTTGGCCTTAACCTTGTCTTGACCTTCTATATAAAAAGGCATATAAAGCACCCTCTTCTACAATTTCTCTACCCTTGGGAGATAACTGAGGCTAGCCTACAAACCAGCTTTCTTTTCCCTATTATTATTATTATTATTTTAAATTTGTTTTGTAAGAAAAGTTTTGATATGTGTCAAATGGAAAATGCTTGCAATGATAATGAAGATGCTGCAAAGAGAGAATAACTAGTTTAATTACTAGTAATAACTAGAATAACTAGTTTAATTGGTTTTCTTCAGAAATTAAATGCTGGGAGTGCCCAAAAGCTTTGTGTTGTACTGACCTGTCTTTGTGCTGCAGATTGGCTTCAGAAAGGGTGGTATCCAGCTCTTGGGTCCACTAGGTAGGAGGACTCAGATGGAGGTAGTTCTCTCCTGCCTTCTGCTGGCTTCACTTCTGGCTCTGTTTGGTTGTGCGGTGACCCTCGGCGTCCGCTACAGTGGAGGTGAGACATGCCCACACATGCATGTTGCTGCGCAGATGTGGTGATTTTAGGACACGGGAATCAAGCACAAAAACAACGCACGTAGACATTAGTGTTTCAGTGTTTTTATTAGTGTTCTGTGAGAAATTACATTGGTGTGCCCTTTGGCCATACTATACCTACAAATGCGTTATAATGTTCAATAGGTTAGATCCAAATGCCAAATATTATATATCCATGTATTTTATTTATAACAGGATGTTTACTGTGGAAGGCCCCAAAACATTTTTCCATAATTATCCTACATTTATGTTTTATATCCCATATTCCGATTTACGTTCTACTGAATCTTTCCTTCTCTCACTATAGAAATGTACATTGGGTTTTCTGTGAACAAGCGCTGCGTGTTCTTTTAGATTTCAATTCTGTGTTGGGTATTCTTTTAGACTGAGATGGATTGTAACTACCCCTTCCAGACCCAGCCCACAGCCTGTGCTTGACAGAGGCCTGCATTGTGGTTGCCAGTAAGATTGTGGAGGCACTGGACCGCCAGGCTGACCCCTGCCAGGACTTCTACCAATACGCCTGTGGGGGCTGGGTCCGCAAGAACCCCCTTCCAGATGGGAGGTCCCGTTGGAGCACCTTCAACAGCATCTGGGACCAGAACCAGGCCGTTCTCAAACACCTGCTTGGTGAGTAAAGGGCATGTTGTAAAATGACAGACGGGCAGGGGTCACAGAGGGTTAATACACTTCAGAGGTCATCAGTTTTGAAAAACTGAAGCCCTGATCTGTGCGTATGCCTAAGCAAATGTTAATTTAGCTGATATAGAAATGTGAATAATTTACTCCTGCTCAGCTGCCATTCGTGGTTTAAAAAAACTATTGTACCAAGGGCTCACTGACAGCTTTGCGGCTATGGTTGAGCACTTAATATATTTTTCAACGCATTATATTCATATTAGTTTTTTAAAATCCAATTCAAAATATGCATCTGCAAATGTGTATCTGCTTCTGTTTTTGGGATTAAAAATCCTGAAATTATGCAATAAATGTTTTTAGTTATTGCTCACGAAAAATCCACCCCTGCTTGTTTTGTACTTTGGAAATTTATCTTTTTATCCAAAAGTAATTGGTAATGCAATTCATTATTGTGATATGTAAATAGTGCCTCAGCAAGAGTGGAGCTACCTTGGTTTAAAGGAATGACATTTTTAAGCGGTTATTATTTTGGTATATAAATACTTTTAGCATTTTTTAGGTTGATGTGTCCCAGCTATGTTGGATTTTGATTTAAGCCTTCAGCATGATCAAAACCTGTATATTTTTCCTGATTACTGCCCTCATGGAGTGACAATTTACAAAACTGCTGTAGCTACATGGTTTGGCTTCTTGTCGGAAACTTCTTTCTCAGTCTGCAAACATTATAGCCATTTTAACAATTGCAAGATTGAGGCCAATGCAATGTCAATATAATTGGTATATAAGCAGTAATTAGGTTCTCACATATAGGTCTTATTGTGGATAAATTATTTTCAGGACTTCCAACCATAACACACTAGTTCAATTTTCTTTGCTTGCCAGAAGCTAGTAAACACAGTGACACTTCAGCAATTGAGTTTATTATTGTGATAATAAACAAGAAGACTGAATTGGTACGTTTCGTAGTCACCTTATGGGTGGGAGGGCAGGCAAAGTTCGGTAAAGAAGGCTTTCGTCATTGTGTCTGGCCTGGGATCCTTTTAATGGGCACGAATTGATTTTGTGTTGGTCCACTTTGGCTTTGATGCTTTCTTCATGACCTGCAGAGACCTGCAGTGCAGCGACTAAAAATACCCTCCTTGCCTGCAGAGAGTGCAGAGCTGAACGCTTCATTGAATATTAAATCAGACCGCTCTCTAATGGGCGCCCTTCTCCCGCTGGCCCAAGCGAGAGGTTCCGTGTTGCTGTGCCAGCCAGCCTTGTGTGCCCTCAAGCGCTCCAGCAGACACGACTGTGTGTTTGACCCCTCTGTGAGACGTCAGGATTTCCATTGAATTCGGTGGGCTCGTTCGCCATCCATTGATTGCTATCAAACAGAAACGGAAGATTCAGATCTCTGAATTAATCGATGAGGGCAGTTGTGTTCCCGAAGACCGCCACTCCTGTAGTCTCCCGTCAAAATGGCTCCTGTAATCTTGTTCCAAAAATTGATAGCCCTCCTACTTTAGTGGTTGTACAGCTGGAGCAGTCAAGGTTTTGGCTTGTCCTTTTATTGAGCACAAATGAGCGATTTACATTTTTCTTAAATGCAGGAGAAAGGCCAGAATTATTAAAAGCTTTCCTTTGATGTTTGGTGCCAGAGCCTTTTTATTATTGACCAAGAACCGTGAGTTGCTGCTCATGCACTGTGATTCAATTATTGTTTTTGTTTTTTTTTTGTTTTTTTATGCAACCAACATAATTAAATGGTGTTGGTTTCTGCAGTATCTGTTTTTCAGGAATAGTCAGTGCATTGAGCCCACCTTCCTCCTCTCTCTGCCCATGTTCTCCTGTGTCCCTCTTTCAGTTTTTTGTATTCCCATCTTGTTTCTCATCCTCTGACTCCTCACCGTCTCTCTGAATGTAGGAGACATCGAAGGAGGGCGGAGATCAGGTGTGTGAGATTCCGCGTTTGTTAAGGTTTGCACTGGAAGCTGTGGGTAGGCTGTCTGTAAGACGGGTTGGAGGAGGAGCTGTGCTCTCACATGCAAGAGACTCATTTTGGTGCCACACGTGTGCAGCCGCACGCTTTCACGCCTGCTTTCACGCACACTTTTGACACCCCATACACACTCAGTCTTACGTGCGACAGGCTGTCCGGCACACGCATGTAAATGAATGTGCTGGCACTTGAGAGACGAGCGGGGCTGTGGGCTGTCGGAAGACGCGCTGATGTCACTCGGCTGTGCGCTGTGTTGATTCAGTGACTCGTTGATGCCTTCGTTGCGTTCCACCTCTGGCCTCGATGCCCGTCTGTTGCTGTTCGGTCCCTGATGTAGAATTGTGGTTGTGGAAATGGCTAGTCTAGCTGATTTTAATAGAAGGGTGGGGATCGGGGACCTGTGAGGAGGCCAGCCCGGCAATGTACTTCAATAAACCTTGGAGTGACTTTCTCTGCTTCTGCTTCTAGCTTCTTGCATCAGACTGTCCAGTCAGACCTGTGAAAAGGCGTGTATCACCCCTGTTATTCTAGCACCGTCATATTTTCACACGTCCTCCTATTGCCCCCCCTCCCCAAACAGAGAACGGCACATTTAATTCGAGCAGCGAGGCGGAGAGGAAGACCCAGCTATATTACCTGTCCTGTCTGAACGAACAACGCATCGAGGAGTTGGGTGCCCAGCCACTGATCGACCTCATCTCCAAGGTGTGCCCCTTTGTTTTGTTGTTTGTACGTCAAGTTTTTTACAGCTTTATTCACAAAGCCTTTACTGCTTCCTCTTCGAGTGGTTTTGCTGATGATGGTGAAGCGGACCCATGCAGACACACCATTTAATTTCTGTCTATCTTCAGATAGGTGGCTGGAACATCACAGGCCTTTGGGAAAAGGACAACTTCATGGAGGTTTTGAAGACTGTATCCGGACCGTACCGGGCCCAGCCCTTCTTTACCATCGGGGTTAGTGTGGATCCAAAGAACTCCAACAGCAACGTCATCCAGGTAAACGGCATGTTGGCGAGAGGTTTTTGGTTATTTTGGGAATTCGTTTAGATATATTGGCCTTTGGCTATTTCTTTTGTAAATGCTGGGGGGGAAGCTTTAATCAGCCAAGTATGACAGGACAGGGTCAAACTAACCTTGTTTGATTTACGTATGATTGCAAATGCAGGGATTGTCAAAAGTGAAGAGAATTACAAAAGAGAAGACTGTAATTCCTTACGTGTGGTGTCCTGTGTGTCTACTTGTGTTTTTTCCCAGGTGGACCAATCAGGGCTGTTTCTGCCTTCACGTGACTATTACCTAAACAAGACGGCCAATGAGAAGGTAAGGGGTCACACCGGTTTCACAGAAAAGAGCTGCAGGATGGATTCATTCAGCTGTCAGAAATAGTTTTCTGAAGCTGTTTCTCTTGATAAAAAATTGAACTTCTCCAACCGCCAGGTACTGAAGGCTTACCTCGACTACATGGTGGAGCTGGGCCTATTGCTGGGTGGAGATAAAAACTCTACGCAGGGCCAGATGCAGCAGATCCTGGACTTTGAGACGGCGCTTGCCAACATCACAGTCCCACAGGATGAACGGCGAGACGAGGAGAAGATCTACCACAAGATCACCATTTCTGAGCTGCAGGTGTGTATTGGGTATATGTGGTTGTTTGTCTGCCTGACTTGCTGTAAGGTTACAGGTTTAGAAAACCAGGGTCCATAAATAGTTCACACAAATCAGAGACCACTTCTCAGAAATGTTTATGTACTGATGTACTGGGGCAAATAGTGCAGGGAAAGACATTGAAAAGAGATCTAGATAGACTGACCGACAATATGTTACCCCTTGACAAACAAAAAGGCATGAATGGATATCATTTTAAAAATGAGCCTCTTCATCTACTAAAGACCTTAAACAATAAGAATTGCCTTGATTTGGTTAACCCTTGACGTGCACCTGACCACAAAATAAAATTATGCTATAGACAGTGTTACTTGATTTTGACATCCAGAAGATGAAGTTCTGCTTCCCAAGGGCATTGAACCAAGCAACCTTGAACTAGGCATGTAATTTTTCTTGTGTGTATGTAAAAATCTCAGTGTCTGGAGTGAGTTGGACCTACAAACTACATGGCACAGTAAACCCTCTACAAATTAGCTGTCTTCATTCATGGTTATTCCCCATTGTTATTTCAAAACTGGATTTGGAGAGCGTTCTGAGACTTGCTCTCAGAGAGAGAGAGAGAGAGAGAGTTGGAGAAATTCTTTTTTGTCCTCCAACGCGTCCATGACCCTCTAACGGCTTTATCTGCTCAATGTTAAAAGACAGACCGGAAGCTTTTTGTTCACACCTCTATCTATTGAGCTTAATTTTTGAGGACTATTCTACTGCCCTTGTCATAGTTTCCTTCAGTTTGTAGGCTTGAGGTTTGTATGATTTCTATGGAGGTGATTGCTAAGACGAATTTTCCTCTCGCACTCCAAATGGTTACAACAGAATTATAGTGGGCGATAAGGCAGAAATATTTGTAGATTGGAATATTCTATCATTTATATATCCCTCCTTTCCTACTGAGAACTGGAGGAGGTAGAAAATATCAGAACATTTGGAAGACTCATGTACAGGACAAAGGTGTGAATGCACAGCCTTCCCCCAGAGGTAAATATTTGTGTCTGGTGTTTTACGATGTGTTTGGTGCAAAGGTTTTAAAGTAAATTAAACCTAAATCTTTGCTAAATATTTTCACAAAAAATAAAATAATGCTGCCATGTGTTTTGTAGCATGGTGACCAACTTTTCATTATGTATGTCATGAGGGGGAACTGATTTTTCTGTGCCGTTTGTCTAATCTACCAAGAATCTTGTTGAAGTACATACTGTAGTCCTTAGTTGGGTATGGCGTGTGAGTGAGTGCTTTTTGTATAAGTTTAGTCTTTGACCTCAGTCTCCCTGTGTAGCTGCTGGCCCCAGCAGTGGACTGGTTGGACTACCTGTCATCTGCCCTTTACCCATTGGACCTGAACGACACAGAGCCTGTGGTAGTCTATGCCAAGGAGTACCTGCAGCAGGTGTCTGACCTCATCAACAAGACGGACCACAGGTGAGGACGACTAACTTCTGACTGATGCAGGCTTTTTATTCGGTTTATTAACCAGATTATCTCATTATCGCTCCTCCCCTTCTCCAGCCTGTTAAATAACTACATGATCTGGAACTTGGTCCAAAAGGGAGTGTCCAGCTTGGACCAGCGTTTCGAGAATGCCCAGGACAAGTTGCTAGAGAGTCTCTATGGCACTAAGAAGGTGTGTATATGTGTGTGAGCTGTTGGGACTTCCAAACTGTATTGGATATTGAGGCTCAGCTGGGCAGCATTGCTTCCCTCAGTATTTGTACTGGATGATACTTGACCTGATCCATTATCCTGTACCTGAACTGGGTCCATATGTTCCAAGGCTGACTGTGCTCGAAGTATCCCAGTTTTTACTGGTTCGCCCTGTCCCTGTGTGACCTAGGGGTGTGCGCGTGCGCGTGTGTTTATGTCTAGGGCGTGTTTTGATGTGTCTCTTTGTCCCTCAGTCCTGCACACCCCGGTGGCAGACGTGCATCGGCAACACAGACGACACGTTGGGATTCGCTCTCGGAGCACTGTTTGTCAAGGCGACCTTTGACAAACACAGCAAGCAGATTGTGAGTTGATTGCTAACAACGCAGAGACACACACTTTTTATTTATTTATATTTTTATTATTTTCTGAAGAGTGACTGCTTGTCGACTTCGATGTGTAATGTTTCGATAGGACTGTATACCGCTTTTGCAGTTGAGGCTTTTGCATTAAACTTTGTTCTCTGCAACTCTCTCCCTTTGTTTCCATGCTCACTCTTCTATCTGTAAACAGGCAGAAGGGATGATCAATGAGATCCGGACTGCCTTCAAAGAGGCTCTGGACAAACTGGGCTGGATGGACAAACAGACGAGGCAAGCGGCCAAGGAAAAGGTGAGCGGATGTGTGAGCCACTTGTGCGTTTCTGCGTCTGTATGTTCTAGGAAAGGTCTTGTGTGACTGGGGCTGTGATGTAATTAAATTGCAATTAAACAAATAAGGACCTGAACAATCGTGTATATATTTTGTGCTGATGAGTCATGATTTCAGGCCGTAGAAGAGGCTTGTAAGCTCCAGATAAGATCTCTTATGGCTGTTATGTGGCAGTTTTAGTCCTGTTCTGAAGAGCAATAAATCTTGTAAATAGCATCTTCACCTAAAACATTTTTCATTGTGTCTAACATCAATCGTTGTGAAGTGGAAATGGCTCCTAATTTAAAAGCTACTTTTTGGAGGTTGAACAGAGCTGGCTAAAGTCCATGATGTGCTTCAGGACATAAACTGAGAAGCTGCAGACATAAAATCTTCTTCTGCTGTGACATTAAATCTGTAGCGCAGATTAAATCACAGAAGCCTGATCAGTCATTTGCACAATATCTTTGAGTGCAAGTGACCGATCCACAGAGGATAGTAAAGATTAGCTGTTCATCTGATTTTTAAATGGAAAATCTCTTTTGAAGCACGTTGTGATGGGAACGCTGTTGTCGTAGCAGTTGCCATACAGCTGTTATATAAAACTGATAATTATGTAATTCTGAAAACTCAACTGGAATTTCGGTTTGCGTTATAGTTTTTCTTCTATAGTTTATTTGCGAAAACTGGTTAACAAAAGTGATCCTCTAGCACCCTCTGTTGGTATTAGTTACTCAGTGATGGGTAGGCATCACCTTCCTCATGTATATTTCAGTTTTAAAACTGTTTAAAGGTGCAGCAAGTCATGTTTTCCTACAAAAAATAACCTAAAAACTGCACACAATTTTTGATAGAGATCCATTGTAAACAAAGTTGTGGTGTCTGCCTTGCAAACAGCTTTGGCCTCATTTCACATTTACACTTGCATTTGCAAAGCAGCATAGCAAAACATTAACGGTCTCGTTTTCCGTGCGTACGTGTAAATGTAAATAAATCGGTGTGTTCTGTATGGAGATGAAGGGCTGCAGTCCTGTTATTTAAGGTGTTCCTGGGGCGAGTAATTTAGTATTATAGCAGAACTGAAATAAGAAAAAATACTTGGCGTCATCACAAGAGATTTGTTACACCAATGCCTTGACCTATGACTGTTGGCTTTAATTGGCTTTAATCTGATGCTGTAGGAAAGTGTGATTTGATTAAACTTGATTAATGATTATGGACCAATTCAGTTTCTCTCTCCTGCTCTGTTTATTCTCCGATTCAGGCAGATGCGATATATGACATGATTGGCTTCCCGGACTTCATCTTGGATAACAAGGAGCTGGACGATGTTTACGATGGCGTGAGTAGTGGAGGAAGGGAGACAGAAAATGTTACTAACTTTATTATTATAATTGTCTTTGCAATTTATTATTGTTAGATTATCCAATACAAACAATGCAAGATATTATAGATGTCTTTATGTATAAATACAAGATAATTTAAATACCACAGCAAAATAAGTATGCTACATGAAAAGTTATATATTAGCTAAAATGTTTCTAAAATTGAGCAACAAGCCCCTAAAATGTGTGCAGGTGAGTATTACGTTAGCCTGCAACGTGAACAGCATTGTAAAACTTCTGTAAAGTAGGCTTGGGCTTTGTAAAACCAACTGCTTGGGGTCGGCATGAGTAGAAGAAGCGAGACCAGGATGTGCGGCCTCTGAGAGGGGAGGGAGTGCTAAGTAAATCTGGGCTGTCAGACTTGTTGAGATTTAGTTGATGACATTCACCAGTGCTTTGTCCATTAGGAAGAGTGCACAGTGAGAGGAGAGCAATGGGGAGGGGAGGGGTTAAAAGGGGTCCCTGTGGGTATAGGTAGAGATGGCTTATGAAGGAAAGTGACCGTGTGATTAGTTGCAGGTAGTACGAAAGTGAGGAGAATGTAGCCTGACAGTGGGTTGTCACCATCCAATAAAATATGATTTTATTTAAGGAACTGGAAATGATTTCGAAGAGCAGGTTAATGGGTTAGTCTCACAACTGAAGATTGAGGGGTGGAGATTTGGATTGCAGAGCTTTGACACACTGCAAGGGCAGAGAATAGGTCATGCCACACAGAGGATTCATGGCTCTATCTCTGTCTGCAGTATGAAGTCTCAGAGGACAACTTCTTTCAGAACATGCTCAACTTCTACAACTTTTCTGCTAAAGTGATGTCGGACCAACTGCGCAAGGCCCCCAACCGAGACCAGTGAGACTTCATGTTGCGTTTTTTACATTTTTTATACTAATATGGTGTTGTGTCGGGGATTGCTAATGTAGCTAATAAAATATTTTCTCATTGTTCTTCATTTCAATCTTACCCAGATGGAGCATGACCCCGCCCACAGTCAATGCCTATTACATGCCTACCAAAAATGGCATAGTCTTCCCCGCTGGGATCCTGCAGGCACCTTTCTATGCTCGAGACCACCCCAAGTGAGTATCCCAGAATCCTTACTTGGTAAACATTGACCGACGCTGACCATGTAGCTGCACAGCTGACCGTGCCTGTCTGTTTGTCCCCTCGCAGAGCGCTCAACTTTGGGGGGATTGGAGTAGTGATGGGTCACGAGCTTACGCATGCCTTTGATGACCAGGGTCAGTGTTTGTCCTGCCCAGCAGCTCTATTATCCCATCATTAACCCTTTCGATGGCAATATTGCCAATATGAGCATTCAAATGTAACGTGGTAAAACCAAAGGGGTGTGTAAATATTGCTGTAGTTTGTGGATACTCCTTGCTATAGTTAATGTGGGAAATGCTTACAGTTCTGTCGTTTCCGTGTTTTCTAACTCGGCTTTCACTAACATTGCCGCCATTTGGAATGCCGTGTGACCTAATATCTGTTGAAATATGAAGTAAGTGACATAAACTGTTGTAAAAAGGAAAAAAAGTCATCCTTTAAACATAATGTTTAGATGTAGAAACATTACTACATTTTTTTCTAATGGTTCTTTCCTGTGATAACCTAAGGAATTCAAGGCCATTCTGTCTCTGTAAATTGTACTGTATTTGTTTGTAGAGAAGTATCCTGGCGAGGTTTTGTGCATTTTCTTGAATAACTGTTAAGGTTCTTCGTGTTCGTACCCTCTAACAGGAAGAGAGTATGACAAGGATGGGAACCTTCGACCTTGGTGGCAGAATTCATCTGTGGAGGCATTTAAGAACCGGACAGAGTGCATGGTGGACCAGTATTCCCAATACACGATAAACAGTGAACACATCAACGGCAGACAGACACTTGGAGAGAACATTGCTGACAACGGAGGGCTGAAGGCTGCCTATCATGTGAGTGGATGGAGATGTTTTCAACCAGTTCTGGGGCCCTTAAATGAGCCTTCTGAAAGTCACCAAAGTCTGCAGTGATCAGTGGTCGTGATCGTGTCTCCACAGGCATACAAGTCATGGGTCCAGCAGAATGGGGAGGAGAAGCTGTTACCTGCGGTGGAGCTCACCAACGACCAGTTGTTCTTTGTGGGATTTGCACAGGTGAGGCGCTTGGGAGCTGTCTCAAGGGGATTAGAGGTTGGTTGGAGGGGAGCACAAAGAGCCAATCAATTGTTGCGTTTTAAACTGTTAGTTTACTAGTTTACTAGTTTGACTTCCAGAGTGCACTTTGAATTCCATATTCCTGAGGGTATACCTTGTTTATGGTGCTCATTTGATAAAAACCTGTTTCAACCGGGATTGCTAGTGACCTGGGGCTGTGGTCAGAGTCCGTTACACACACAACCACGCTGCCATTGCTTCACATCTATGACGGTCTGTCCCATCAATAAGCTAAGGTTTTACAGACGTTACTGAATAGATTTTTATTTAAAAAGGAGCCTCATTCACAAAAGTATTGCTGTATTTTTCAGGTTGGATTCCCAGCTTGTAACTGTTAAGTTGAGTGTAAAAACATTCATCTACCGCGTGTGCTCTTTGCGCAAGTCTCCCCCTGTATCCCATTTTGTCTCTAGGTATGGTGCTCTGTCCGAACACCTGAGAGCGCCCACGAGGGGCTAATGACGGATCCTCACAGCCCCCCCAAGTATCGGGTTATCGGCACCCTGTCCAACTCTCCAGACTTCGCGGAGCACTTCCGCTGCCCAGTAGGCACACCCATGAACTCGGGCCACCGTTGTGAGGTCTGGTAGGACTGAAGCACGAGACGGAGAGCACGAGGAGGAGGAGGAGGAGGAGGAGGAGGAGGAGGAAGGATGGCTTGCTTCAAGCACTGGACTTGTTTCACTTTTTCTATGTAGGGAACCATAAAACTATGCTGGATTCTTAAAGGGAACTGTGGGGAAACAGACAGAGTGAAAGGGAAAGAGATGCGGGGGTTATATCTGTTACTGCTTTATTCCGGTGTTTGTGGGTAGTGATGCCCGTTTGCCCTCTGCTCTGCTGTCTTCTGTGTTCTCGCCGCTCTACTTCACACCGAGGAGCAGGTTTGTGTTTATTTATTGTTTTGCTGAACTGGGGTGAGGGTGGTACCATAGGGGACTCGCCCTGTCCCTTTTGTTCTGCGCTTTCGCAAATCCCTGACTGTGTGCCCTGTTTACAACCTCAACTTCCCACTGCAGAGGAAGACCACTGTGACCTCACAGGAAGTGCTCAAGCGTCTGTGGCCCAGACCCCGGGAACTCCCACAGTTTTGTCACCCACATTTTTAATTCACCGTTTGCATATTTGTTTGTTGACAATGATGGAATGAGCGTTTCCTTTTAAACCGCTTTTTGCCAAAGATGTTTTTTTTTTTTTTTTCTCTCTCTCTCATGTTCGGACTGTAGACATGCGTTGTTTGAGATGCAGCGTCTGCTAGATGAAGTTTGCCAGAAAATGTGATGTTGACTGCAGTCAAAACACACAAACCCACACACACACACACGTATACATGTGCACAGTACTGTTGCTCCAAATAAAAACAAGTCTGATATAAAAGGATTTACGCTTTGTGAAACTCGGTGTGTCTCTACCAAGGGTTACCATTGGTCACCATTGTCTGAGCTTGCACTGTCCCCTCACTCTCTAGCCAATCAACGGGTGACCGACTGCAACACAGCTGCTGCACTCTACACTTCGCCAAATGTTCTGCACTCTCTAGGCTTCCAAACTAAAAGACTGAAAGGCCTGTACTTGTATGTATTGCTAGTTAAATCTCTCCGGCTCTTGATACACTAAAATAATGTTTGTGTAAGCGTATCCCAGACAGCGAAAGGGTCTGTGGGGATTTAGTTTCTAACTTCATGTCCTTAAAATACTTTTGCAACAGTGTTTTGTAAGCCTAGTACTAAACTCAATTTTCATATGCTGTCGGTAGTGGGCAGATTGAAGGGTGGGGTGAAGTTTTGGTGACCAAGGTTCTTAAAAACATGGTTTTTATTTTTGTTGGTGAATTTCACCTAAAGTTTTAATTGTCAAAGCTTATAATGTGGCACATTCTTCCCTAATGCTACAAGCTGCTGATATATGGGTTTTGTTGTTTGGCAGCCATATTGCAAATGGCTTCTTAGCTGTTAATGAAGGTGGAAGCAAATTCTTTTTTATGTGTTTTTTTGGAAAGGGTTGGATTTGTGCCAAAGTCCTAAGATAAGTTAGAATTGTTGAAATGCCAATCACATGGTTGAGCAGTAAGATTGTGTGCAGTGTTTTACATCAGTTCACCTGAAATCCTCTTGTTATAAACTCTGTTGCAAAAACCTGTCTTTCTGTAAATCGTGTTTACAATTTTAGACTATTTGTTTTCATTTTGGTTAGTGGTCATATTGTGCATGGTGTATATAGTTTAATGTGCCTGTAATCCATTTACTGGAGTCCTAATTTGCGGACTGAAGAAACTTTGGCAGTAATAATGTATGTCTCTGAAAGCTTGAGTTGCTTTCTGTGGGGTTAAACAGACACGCGTTTTAATGCTGTGCTGTTATACGGAGCACGAATGCTATACAAGGGTACCCAGGGATGTGTTGGGTTGACGCGGAACTATTTGTCTTGACAACCTGGCTCTCCCTGTAAGTGTGCCAGGTCTTAGAGTTTATTTAGAGCCATCCTACCAGGCTGGCCTTGACAGTCTTATGTTGGGCTGCTGGTATCTGCTTTATTTACAATGTTGCCGTTGGAGATGATCGACTAGTTCTGGCCTGTCTCCGTGCTGACACCTTCTGGTGGTGGTTAACATTGCGTAGTCCTACTGTGGGCACCTAAACTAGTGGACTTGAGCGAGTGTCAGTGAATTGATATGGGTATTACACATCCTTGCACATTTTGTTTCTTTCTCTCACTTTAAATGTGTCCCATGCCTTGGGTTATGATAGTGCCTCTTTAATGCCAGTTGTAGATCGGGGTTCTACCTTGGTTAGAGTCTGAGGTTAAAGTTTGTAATGAGTGGTGGTGATTATATTTAAAATGTAATGGAAAAAAGAGTATATACCTATATTTTAATTGTTATAGTGTGTGCAAAAATTTTAACTTGAAATGTAAAAGCCTTTAAATAGCCAACTCATGCCATCAAAGGTTTCTAAAGCTATACAAGTGTTGTGTCTTTTGTTCCTATTTCCTTCCTCAGAATTCTGCAACCATGGAGGTGGAACAGAGTTCATGCCAGAGTTACAGTTGAGCTACCCATGGATGCCCTGTAAGAAACGGGTCAATGGCCAATTAATTACTTGGACCATATTGTATTGGAATCTTTATTTTGTGTGTGTGTGTGTGTGTGTGTGTGTGTGATCTCTGATCATAGCAATGAATGAACGTCTTCTGTCATTTGCATTATCCTGTTCTGCCTTATTTAAGTTTGGTTTTATGATGGGATGTTAAATTTGAATTTCTTTATTAGCAGTGTTGAACCATACTAGGTTATATTACTTATCCTCACCATTTGTATAATTTCAATACACCTAATCCTCTCTGTTCTGATATGAAAGGTATTCTGCTGTAGTACAAAATTATACAGAAAAAATTAAAGTGTGTATAAATATATTTTGTACATATTGTGTTTTTGTGCTCAACACATTTTGTACAATGTACAATTCTGTAGTTATGCTGTTACCTTTTTTGTTTTAATGAAAATCCTGGATTTTTATTGATCTGCTGTTAAAATATGGTCAGGTGAAAGAGACAAATGCAGAAACTAAATTTTAAGTTTTGTCCAACGGCACACTAGTTCAGTGCAACTGGGTAACAGATTTTTTTAAATGCAAGACGATGTAAAAATGTTATTGTTCATTTAGAGACACAACTGCATTGGGTCACTGAGCTAAGTATCTTTAATACTACGGAGCCCCTCTGGTGACATCACCTGTTAATAAAAACAATTTAATAATCTCGTTCCCACGCGCTGCCAAGTCGTGGCCACTCAATATTTTTATTTCACCAGAGGGGCTCCATATAATACCATGCTTGTTTAACCAGTTTCTCCTGACCTGGGTGACCGTATTGATTAGGGAGCCCAGAATTCCAGCTTGTTAAAGGCTGAATTTTACATAGATAAAGGATTTCTTCCTGTTGAATATTTAGTCAATACGATTGTCTTCTAAAAAAGTTATTGAAAGACCAAATTGTTTGGAGGGGTCAAACAGCACATATACATTTTTGTGTTTGGTGTGGAAATACCGGCCAGTTCATGGTCTATTTAAAGAGAAGTGGTGCACTGCTGCACTGTTTCACCGGAAGACTTTATAAAGAAAGTTGGAAAGCGAGCCCAGTGAATTCTTCTTTGCCTGGTGCTCATAATATGCTGAGTATTTCCAAAGAACCAAGGAACACTCCTGAGACAACGGCTCCGTCTGTGCATAAGCATGTCATCAAGCACGTCAAGGGAACACATGATACAATCAAAGCCATCTGGCTCATTGCACGGTAACATTTATCCCAGACCCAGAGAGAGAAACTGATTATACAACAGAAATGCAACCACATCAGTTCCTCACTTCCTGGCAAGTTCCATATGTGAGTGGGATTGGTGGGAACCCTAAAGTTAGCCGCTGATGGGAAATCCACTTGGTTTTACAATGTTCACTGCCTCAAAACACACAACATTCAGTGATAAACCTACACCCTGTAATTATTACAGTATAACAATCGTGCACAAAGGAGGGAAAAAAATATATACACCTTTTTACAGTTAGAAATGTAAGTTGGAAATATGGAACACAATAAATGTATGCTTTCTGGCTTTAAATTCATGGAATGGGGAGCTGCCTGTGGAAAGGATATTTCTGCAACATATACTTTACCCCAGGTGGCGGAAGCCACCTCTTATGAGATTCGGTCTCAGTCCTCTTGTTGAGTATGGCAAAGAATATGTCTGCACGTGGCCCTCTGTGCCCTAGATTCCACGATTCATCTTGGCTCACAGCGTGGATGTTCAGTCTAGCTTAGGTCTGGCCACTGTGCCCTTGGCCTGCTGGACTGCTGTAACGTCCAACAGAAAGGACAAGAACTTCCTCTATCCAGTTCCATACAATCAGCTTGCCTTCAATCACTACAAGGAGAGTTGTGTGGGAAGTAGACACTCCTGACCTGTTGTTCATACAACTTTAAAGAGGATATGGCTCCAATTTTTATGAGTCAACTTGAAGTGTTGCTGTAGTCATCCTATTCTTTGGCATTGATTTACGTTACTGAGCTCTGAGGTTCTGTGGAAAAAGTCAGACCGTAGAAATTTCCTCATAGTTGATTTGCTGATTTGCACATTGTTCCAACCTGCCTTTCTTGGCCAACGTTTCTCTAGCAAGAGGGAGCAAGTTTGTGGCAGTGGCGGTTCGAGTTAAAAGCTTAAATACATGGGTACATTCCGATCTATCTTGAGGCCCCCTTGTCGGCCGCGGCCCCCCTGTTGAGAACCGCTGCTCAATACCTTATCACATAGTCTTACTTCTCCTTAACGTCCTACAATCATACGAATATTCTGCATACTTCGCACGACTCCTCCCCTGACCACCCCGCGCTCACAAACACAGCCAATTGCACCTGCCAGTCAAGACGGAGTTGTAAACGCCCCGTTATCGCTCAGTATAACGTCTGTCAAGAGTAGCAGCAAAAGAAAAACTGGACATTTGTAACTTCTTTAGAAAGAAACAAGGAAAATGCAAGCATTTAGAACATGAATCGGTAGCAGTGGATGAGTTTGAGAGGATGCCAGAAACTCAAAGTGTAGCAGCAGAGACAGAGTTAGCTGCTACAGGCTTGTGTTTGCTAGCTAGCTAACCTTAGGGCTCAGCGTAACAACGGTTAAGTTAGCATTTCTTTGGGAGAACAAGGAAAAACTCAATTAACCTACAAACATTATATAAACCACCTAGCTACAACTTTATATCATTGCTGGTTAGTGTATACACACACGACAATAAAGTTTTGTTTAAATCTAAAACAGTTTCCTTTTTGTGACAAAATGTGTTCATATTGTAACGGGGATGGCTAGGTGCGCTTTCCCCCTGCCAATGGGTTACAGCCATCCCCGCGGGGGCTGCCGGGAAGCCTAGCTCTCAAAGACTTTAAACCTGTATATAGCGTGTTCGATGTTTCGTTATACTTAAACGTGTTGTCTGTTAATTTAGTTGAAAAACACTACATTGGTGTCAGGCCCGGGAAGCATGGACCTGACACTGAAACAGGAAGACTCTGCCTCGAGGCCGAAGAGGGAACTGCAGGCAAAGCTGGAGGAGCTGGAGAAGAGCACTACCATCCTTAGCCTGCAGGAGGAGCACTACCCCCGGACCAGCGAGGATCGACACTGGACGGACGACGGCAGGAGGCAGCACCAGGCCCCGGGAGCGGCGGAGCCGGCACCAGCGACCGTTGGTGGCGCACCACGACCGCTGGGGGGCGCGAGGATCTGGCTGCCGCGCTTCGATGGGTCCGGCAACTGGGAGACCTACCTGGCCCAGTTTCGTCTGGCGGGCGGTGGACCATGGAGGAGCGAGCGGGACAGTTGGCGATGTCCCTTGAGGACGACGCTCGCCTGGCTCTCCTGGATGTACCCGAAGAGCAGTGGCTGGATTACGAGGCCCTCGTCATGGCCTTGCAGGAGAGGTTGTCGGCGCTAAGGAGGAGGCCGGGGGCGAGGCTGGGCCCGCTAGCCGCCGACGCTCGCTACCTGGTTCGGCGAGCCTATCCCGAGTTTCCGCAGTGGGTGCAGGAAACACTCGCCCTCCAGCTTCCTCCGGGGCCTACAACCAGAAGAGCTCCGCCGGCATGTGAGGCTAGCGGCACCCTCGACCGGGCCCGGAGGTTAGCCTCGCACGCCGAAAGCGTACTCGCCCCCGCCAGGTCGCCGGCCAAAGCGTCTCTGCTTGACAACACGGAGGACGACGAAGACGTGGCCTTCGCTTCCGACTCCACCGACCGGGCTCGGAACCTAGTCTGCCGGCGGTGCGGGAGGAAGGGCCACGTAGCCTGAGTCTGCCAGGCACCTCAACCGAAACCGGTGGAAGCCGTCGGGAGACGGCGCTGGGAGGGCCTAAAGGAGGGACAGCCCCCCCGCAACTTCACTCCCTCCTCCACAGCCATCGCTCCGGACGTCCCGGTGGAAGTGGGCCGGATCGGACAGGGCCGCAGCCTGTACCTCCCCTGCCGGGTTGGGTTGGGTTACCGGGTGCGGCTACGGCAGCGCCGCCGAGTGGTGGTGCTGCACCAGGACCGCCTGGCACCCTACCAAGCTCGCTGGCCCCTTCTCCCTCCGGAGGTAAGCGACACCGCGGCTCTCATTCGCCGGCGGCAGCCCCCGCCGCGGTTGGCGGATTACATGTGCAGTCTGTTGGGACTGTTTGAGGCCGCCGGGATGGTCGGCCCTGAGGAGGGGGCTGTGTAGCGGGGATGGCTAGGTGCGCTTTCCCCCTGCCAATGGGTTACAGCCATCCCCGCGGGGGCTGCCGGGAAGCCTAGCTCCCAAAGACTTTAAACCTGTATATAGCGTGTTCGATGTTTCGTTATACTTAAACGTGTTGTCCGTTAATGTAGTTGTTATCACTGTTTTGGTCTGTGTCAGTTAGGTTAAGGTTTGGTTCCCTCACCAGGGTTAGGTTTGTGTGTGCTGGTGAGGGCTTTCTGTGTCGTTCGTTGAATGTGCTAGTTCTTTGCACTGCCAGTTCCGCCTTTCTAAAGGTAGTCGTAAGCGCGTGTGTGAAATAAAGAGCAATTATTCCTGTTAAACAGTGTCGGTCTCGTGCTTGAATCCGCGCAGAGAAGTAGCACTGCGAAAAATGCTACAATATAAACATATGTATGTCAGTATTCTTTGTTTGTTTTTTATTATTATCATTAACACTAGAACTACCGGGATTCTGTATCTACTAGGATAGCCATAGCAGTCATTTTGACCGCTAGATTCCAAACTCCATAACCTCAGTCTCAATTGAAAAAATACCCAATTGCGAGATTTCATTCAGTTCAGACATTTTTATTCTATTCAGTCATTGTACCGATCGGCCAATGTAATCTAGTAAATTAATCTTTAATTAGCGATAGCACTCGAGACCGCTAACAACGTTTCTTTGACAGAGACACCAAGAAAGACAAAGAGTATGGTGTGCATTAACAGAAAATGGTAAATACAGGAGCTGTTACTGAAACTGAATAAAGAATCCTTCCAAAATATGCAATTTGCCAGTAATTGCATTTAGCTGTATTTTGCGCTTGGGTTGCGGTGGGTCTGTGTCTGGGCTAAATCTCTTCAAACTCTAAAAACGCCACTGGTTTAGTATGCTTCTACATGTACCGAAAAAAGTTAAAACTATTTATGAATTGATTAGTTGAGAGGACATTTATTTGACAGCTTAGAAATTGAAACCGGGAAAGTGAAGACAAAAATGTGATAGAATGTCTTTGTATGTACCAAGGTTCCGTTGCCTTGGTTTCTTTAATTACTACGTTATATCTTATCAATGTTCCCAAACCAACACGTTGAACTAAAACCATTACCATAAACATCGACGTAGCCTATACAGGTGATATCGTTGACAATCAAACACGGTATATTATTTTATTTACGTTACAATTTATTTGCCAACTCAAGACTTATCCCATTCATTGTTTTCGCGCCGTTTACTTGACTTTCGGTAACCAACAAATTATTTTCTGAAGAAAGCAATACGTGATACGCGCCCTCTAAAGGTAGTTTTCCGAATGTATATAAGTGAAAAAATATAATTGTTTGTTCCTGAATATCGCAGATTGTTATCCGTTTTAAATATAATTACATACAAGTTCCAAGCTAATGTTGTATAGCGAAGTTTTATTTTAATTTTAAGGTTTTATTTTACTATGCATGTTTTTGTTATTTTGAAGTTTGGCCAAGAGCAAATGTAATGCGAATACTTTTAAAACTGTGATGCCATCGATTAATTTATAAGTTATAGAACATTATAAGTTTTAGGTTTTGCCCCAAAGAATTCCATATATAAGTATTTCACATTGGCAGGTTTTAATTTATTTTCAGTAAATTACCATGACGCATCGGTATTGAGTACATTATAAGGACTAAAAAATTCAGTTACATATCCTTTCTACCTAATGTAATACATTTTTAGTCAACGTGATGTACTATGTTTAAATATGAGTATGCTTACTTCTATAATAAGTTTGATGTTAAGGAAGAAACTGTATTGTGAAATCTAAAGCTCTGTTCCATTTGGTAAATTAATCATTTTTTCTGCCACCTGAAATTATCATTATTGAAATAGTTATTATTTACAGTGTCGTCGATATAAAATACATTCTACAGTGTTAAAATACCAAATAATATAGAAAAGATGAAAGACCTGCATGTGGGCTTTTTGAGCTTAATTTTGCCAGTAGTTCTACCGTGTATCACTCAAAGGTTGTTTAAATCCCCTTTTTTCAGGTTTGTGTTGAGAAAACGTTTTAGTAAATTCTGTGAGGGAGAACTGTGAGTAACAAAAGAGTAATGCGCATTACACGAGCATGTCTGATGCAGATGTCAGAGATGGACAGTCTCTTAGGCATGTTTCACAAAGTGCTCTGTGATGGGGACACAAACTCTTACAGTGCCAACTCCAGCGCCTCCTCGGGACAGCCCACCCCCTCCCGAGAGGCAGGGGGCACAGCGGGTCCTGGAGAACCGGCTCAGAAGCAGTCCAATCTGAGTCGGTTTCAGAAGGAGCCAACACACCAAATTTGGAAGGTAAATTGTGACTTTTTGTTAGAGGGGCCAATCTGGGATGGAGTATCTTACAATGATTTAAGGTTTTATTGGCCGGAAGATTGAGCGTTGAACAGGTCAACTAAAAATATTAATGCAACAAGCTCTAATAAACTAGACCAAGCATTAACCAGCATTTTAATTTGAATGAATGGTCACTCAAATATTGACATGTATTGTAAAGTACGTTAGAGGGATTGTATGTGCAACATGACCCCAAAGATATGTTATGGTTTCCTGTGATTCCCTATCAGAAATAATATGATAGCAATAAAAATTGCATTATTACACTAGATTATCCATCACGTAAGTTTGTTTTTGTGCTAACAATATTTCCTTAGGCCAGAAAAAGTTTGGCTTCAGGGGTCAGCAGCAAGAAAACAAGCAGGCAGTGAGCCCGAAAGCCAACTGTCTTGCCCCCGATCAAACCACCCAAGGATCCCATCAGGTCGGCACGCCTGCCAAAGCTCAGCAGCCAGGTGTGGTACCTGCGGCAGCAGCAGAGGGACGCCGCAGCTAAGAACCGGCGGCTGCAGCATGACAAAGAGGTGCATGCCCTGCAGCAGCAGCTGCAGAAGGTCCAGAGCGGCCAGTGTGTCCTGGCTCAGCAGCTGCGTGTGGTCGAGAGTGAGCTGCTGAGCACCAAGGACGCCCTCCGCCGGCTCCAGCTGCTGAGCCAGGACCGCAGCCTGGAGGAGAGAGTAGAGCTGACCCAGCAGCTCAAGGCCCTGACACACAATGTTGACTACAAGGACCAAGGGATACAGGTAGAGACCCGAACTGCGTCTTGAGGCTTGGTTCAAATTCAATTTATTAAGAGAGAACTGAACTTAGATTTTGTGGACCGAATTGTTCTGCGAACATTGAAAATCTGAATGTTCTTCTTTATTCACTCTCCTAATAATGGATCAAATGATCACATTAATCGTGACATAACATTTGATCTCATTTTAAAGGAAGCACTATGTAAAATGTATGTGGGTAGGCTATGGAGTCCCATAATCATTTTCTGCAGCACAAAACATTTTGTGGTTGCCTCGTTCACAGGACTTGGAGAGAAACCTCACAAACTACCTCAATGCAGAAAGGCGAAAGACCCCTGATGCTGAAAATTTTCTAGGTTCCTCCGAGGGCAGATAAATGAGCTGACCCAAAAGATCAAGGTAACAGAACCAGCCTCACGTGACAATAATATACAGTATATTAGGTACACCACCCTGTGCATGAAAATGGATCGCTCGTACAGACAGTGAGCCATGTGGCTCGGCCAGGGCTTGCTATATAAAGCATGCAGACTGGAATCAAGACATGCAGTTACTGTTGGATTGAAAATTTGAATGGGCAAAACGAGTGACCTAAGCGACTTGTCATAAGGGTATAATAGAGTCAGGATTTGTCGTTACCAGAAATCCATAGACCCTTTATACCTGGTTTGAACGCTACAGCACATTTGAGCGTTGTTGCTGAGCAGGTGCAGCCCTTCATGGCTACAGTTTATACTTCATTACGTGGATACTACCAACATGATAATTTGCCATGTCACAAAGCACGTGTTGTTTCAGAAATATGACAATGAGTTCAGTTTACTTGCTGACCTGTGCAGTCCTCACACTTCATAGAGTGTCTCGGGGGTGTGATGGAACGGGCTGTTCGCATTATAAATGTACCGCTGTCCAATCTGCACCAACTCATGCCATTGTGTCAGTGTGGACCAACGTCCCTGTGGAATGTTTCTGACACCTTGTAGTAGAATCCCCCCGCCAAGAAGAATTCAGGCTGTTCTGGAACCTGGTCCTAGATATGTGTATCAAATAAACTGGCCACTGAGTGCACATGCAAATAGACTATCAGTGGTTTTAGCCGCATCAGAAAAGGTAAAAGATCCAGCCCATGTACAAGAATACTGAAATTTGAACACATTAGTATTGTAATAACAATATTTCCTTATGCCTAAAAACATGTGGCTTCAGCTCTTTTTAAAAAATAAATAATTTTATACATTATGTATATGTATGTTTGTATGTGTGCGTAAATAAAATTACTGGTCAGTGGATATTCATTATATTCAGTGGCCTTATTATATTTTAAAGTTCCGTTTGAAGACGTATTTTTGTATAAGAAGTACACTTAGTATCTTTGTATTAATTAATGTTATTCAGGAGAGTAAGCGAGGGCCGGAGGTCCACAATGGGTCGATGAGGAGCAAGAGTCTCTACACGTTCAAGGAGACAACCGAGAACATGCACCAAGAGGGGCCCGCCTACAGCTGAAGGCGCAGTCCCAGCCGATTTGCCAGGGGCCACATGGAGATGGGTCACCTGGGGACAGAGGACAGCTATGTACTGTCCCTCCCCATGCTGCCAATGGAAGACCGCCAGCGGCGTGACACTACTCCCCCGGAGGGGTTGAGGGTGAGGTGCAAGGAGGCGCAAGCCCAGACACCAAGGAATGACATTTCAGTATCTTTGACTGACAAGTATGTAAGAGAGAAGACTAAATAATCTTAATCTTACATGCATTTCCCAGGTTTATTGTAGTTACTGGTCATATTATTAAATGTTAATTTTGGTACTGTTGATGCCTTCTTTTTTTCCCCCCGAAAAATATTTTTCCTGCATAATGATTCACTTTCTTAATCATACCAGGATCTGCACACACCTGGCCCAAGGCACAATCCACCGAGTGAAAGTGTATGAAATTTCTGGTTGTAGTTGGTTCACCACAAAAGTGTGCTAACAAGCGGTGAACAGCTTGAGAAGGTTCTTTGTAGTGAACACAAATGGTAAAGGGGGGGGGGAACAAGGATACTGTATTGGCCTTTTCTTAATTTTTCCACCTTTCCGAAGCCAAATCCTTTCAGATGCAAATGCGGATATGTCAACGCGTTGCATACAATGTTTGACAATTTGATTTTGCCTACTTACTTTTCTTGATTGCTTCTTTCTTTGGTTGATGGGTTCCTTTGAATGATTTCTTTTGGTTGATGAATCCAGCTTCAGCATGTATGATTGTGCAGTTGTGTTAAAACAAAGTATAGGCGTTCAAATAAAAATAAAAAGGTCTTAAATTCAAAACAAATATGTACCTAATCAGTCTCTTTCTAACCATAAGATGTGACGCAACACGGTTGACAGACATTTAACTATTTACAATTATTTTCTTTCTAACCAAATTGGCTCCAACAGGTACTGTGATACAGTTTAGCAAATGGTCCAACAAGAATGATTAATTTATATTTGATAGCATCTTTTAAAAGTCTTTACTCAATGTTTTTATTTACATTTGTCTAAACACCGTAGTGGAACACATGGTGGAAGTACAATAAAAACTACAGATTCACCGCATTCAAAACTGAATGGCATGAGAGCTTTATTACATTATTGTGTTTATCCTTCTGGTGTTCTGAATGTAGAGAATCACTAAGGTGGACTCTGGCAGACACTTAGCTTGGTATGCTGCTATAACATTTTCTGGCTCAAGTAAATAGGAATGCAACTGAAGTTCAAACGTTATAAATTTCTCCCCGCTCTGAAAACTGGGGGAAGAGCTACCAGGTTGACTGGCCTCCTCAGGGAGAAGGCTGTAGAACGGCCACCCCCTTGTTGCACACCACAAGCCAGCGTGTGATTCCAACGCAACCCCGAAACAGAGATCCAGATGGCAGAGCAAGGTTCAAATGCACTGGATGAAACTGAGAGCAGCTACTCTGCTAACCAACCTGCAGCGTTTAATTACTCATCCAACTCTGCGACCGTGTTTTTAGGAATTTATCTCTCTGTGGACATCATATGATTCCATTTCGAGCTAAAAAAAAAGATGAGTAAAACCGACCTTAAGGGAAGAGATATATTTACAGGATTACATGATACCTGACTGCAGAGGGTCAAGATGGTTTGTATACCCCACTCTTTAGTGAGTGGGCTGTGGTCCCCGTAAGTATAATCAGGGTTTACCTTCCACTCCAGATGGGAACTCCACTAGTCGCTCCAGAGGGGCCATCCACTTACTGGGCAGAACAAGAACAGGATTGGCGTAATAAATCAGAGTGATCTTTAGAGTGGCCTGGGGACAGAAGAAGAAAACCTAGCATAATCCACATGTTGAGGTATAAAGCATGAGATCGCGGTGGACAGGGAACGTGTATAGCAGCACAATGGGCACCTTTAAACTGTGGTGACCCCCTGTTGTTTCCATGTACTGTTCATTCATTGTTGCATGATGCATTATTGAAGTTCACAGTATACCACATAGTTACCCTAGGGGGAGCTCTAGGGTGGGTGAATAGTTGGAATGTAAGAGGGATACCCGAGGCATGTGGGGACTGAATAAGAGAAAAAAGCATGGTCAATAAAAAGATGAATATTTATTATAAATATTTATTTATAAATATTTATATATTTTAGTGGGTGTATTTCTCACTAAAGTGATTACAAAAAGCTCTTTGTGTAATTTGCCTCACCAAAAAGGCTGTATTTCTGTATGCAGAAAGTACAGAGATGGTTCTGAAACGCACAGCAAAATATCAAAAAGTATAACTTCCTATAACTTTGACTCTGCTTGCCTGCAGGATGTAGAAAACTATGTTTACCACCCATTTGATTCTAGCCAGCTGGGAAGTTCTTGACTTGACTGAAAGACAGAAAAGGAAATTTAAAAATCAAAATAGCTCCACAACACTGGGACTGGTGGAATAGTTAGTTCTATCCTGTTAATTAAGGTCTTTTCGTCGAAAAAAAACAAAAAACATTTCCACACATTTTAAGACATGATTAAGTTAGAATTCAGTAGCCACAAATCATGTCAAATTTCAGGTCAGGGGATACATGTAATGGCTTGTTTAGATATTTAACAGAACATGTTGAGCCCTGGTGAACACAACTGGGCAAGGTGACTGGTCAAATATGCAATTTAGCTTTAAATCAGAGATAATCTGGTTTTTGAAATACACCACCCGAGGAAGTACAATGAGACTGGGACTGGCAGGTGAGAGTGATTGGCAGCTGTGAGGGTGGAGCTAAGGCTTGGCTGGAGAAAGAAGCTTTGCTCAAGCCAGGAGGGGAAAACAGTCACACCAAGGTCACCTTACAACTTGCACTTTACCTTTCCCCTCAATAAACAGCTAACCTATATTATACTTCTCCTGAGAAAACATGTAGTAGTGATTAATGTATTCTGCGGCTAAACAATTTGCAATTGATCAACGCAAACATTTGTGTCCTGATGAACGAGTATGAAAACGTATTTTACATTGATGATATGTAATCCATAACATGTAATATGTTCTATAAATATATAACAAGAACCAGACAAATGAAATGTGTCACAGTTGGCCTTCACTCTTTGTTTTCAGTCATAACTTCTAGCTCTTGTCAACCAGTTCTTCAATCACCATTCCACAGACCCATGTGCACTTGTTTGATCACCTCCTTTCCCATTCCCCATGTGTTTTCTGTTTTCCATTTAAACCCTGCACTTCTCCTCAGTCAGGGAAAGTTATTGTTTTGTATTCTGTTTGGTTGTGTTCTGGGGTTTTATTTTGTTTAGAACTTTAATAAAAATCATGTTTTTTTCTGTGAGCTGTTCTTGTTTTTGTTTTGGTGCATCTGCACCATGTGACAGAATGGTAGTGTTTTGTTTGTAATGCCAGTGCTATGTTCTGCAAATTTCCAACCCAAACCCAAATATTTCAATCTTCTGATAGAGGGTTATAAATTCAATAGCAAAATATGGTGAACCGTTCCAAGATTAATTAAGATCTATTAATGTAATTCCGTCCTGTCTACAATGCTACTGATCTCTGCCCTGACGGGATTTTTACTACAAAAATTGGTTTCCAAATGCCTCCTGGTTAAAACCCGGGTCCAGACTATGGCCAATGAGCTGGATACACCACATAATTTTGACGCATGTTATATAATTAAGAATTCAGACAATATTGGAAAATGGTTTTTTTAATTTCAATTTTTGCTAATATCACCATTTTAACAACATGCTTAAAGTGACTTTGAATTAAAGCCGTCCACACTTGTAGCTAAGAACTGACATGTCAAATGAATGATTTGATTTAATATTAACGGGAGTCAGAAAAACTGACACAGATTCAACTGTTCTTCATCACTTTAAGCTGACAGTTGCATCCTTCACAGTCAATTGTCCAGCATCATTAGATGTGTTTTTTTACCCAAGGAAGATATAGAGCAGATTGGTTCAGGGATGAACAGGTTAGTAGGAAAGTTATCGATGCTCTTCAACCACCATCACTCTTTGGGATGTTTTCATAGATTGTCATCCGTTACCTCAGACAGAAGGGGTAGGAGAGATAGTGAGTGAGAGAGAGATAAAGGGAGAAAAGACTGTTGCAGTAAGGAGAGAGAGAGAGAGAGAGAGAGAGAGAGAGAGAGAGAGCGAGAGAGAGAGAGAGAGGCTCCACCTAAACAGCAAATATTGGCTACATTCCCTTCCTCCTTCTCCCTCCTATCATCTCCGTCTTTTCTGTCAGGAAAGGCTACAGTCAGTGCCGTTCTTATCCCATCTGTGCCCTACAGAAAGCCGACTGGGGAGTCCTGTGCAGCTGATGAAGGCTGTGTGGGATAGGGGAGCAACCGAGTCCAATCCAGCCTCCACAGCCGCTGAAGGTTTCTGTCTAAAGGTTTGGATAGGAAAAGAGTGAAAGAGCTGTGGGGAAGCTGCAAGCTAGACAGGAACAAAAAAAACAGGTAGGCTAAAGGAGGGAAGTCTTGTGAGAAACATGTTCTTGTGAGAATGTGTCTTTGCCCAGCATGTCAGCGACTTATGATCTGTACAATCTACATTCTATGCATAATCTATATTTTATAGAGAGTTGTGGAAATCCGGTTATTTTTTATTTATTTTTAAACGCTACACAATCTAAGGCTAGGAATTATTATGTGGGATTTAAAAACATTTTTTGTTTGTTTTTATTGAATTCACCAAAAATAATACAGTTTAGAAAGTGCGAGAGATATGTCAGATGGACTTGGAGGCTTTAGCACAAGGAAGCTATTATTAGCTATTACATATTGTATTTCTCTGTATGTAAAGCGTCTTTGTGACATGTGAAAAGCGCTCTATAAAAATAAATTGATTGATTGATATTATTAAAACGAGCATTATTGTGCATTTTTTTATTCTTAATTTTTTGGTTTTTGCTTTGCAAGAGTCATCAATCAAGGTAACATGTATCCATTCCATCAAGTGATACAGGTAGACATTTAGAGAATCCATTTAGGTTGTGTGCCTTAAGCATTACCGTAGTTCCATTTTTAGTCTGAATTTTAGCCAGTACTTGAGGGGGAAAAAAACCTAACAGTACACTGTTTTAAAGATGAAAAACAACTGTGATTAATGTGTGGATTCTCTCACATTAACAGAGCCAAGAAATGGCAGAATCCTCCTTCACTTGAGTTATCACATGACTTCTTGCAGTGGAAGATACTGTATGCTCAAGGTTTGCATTTTCCATGTGGTACATGGTTTGCATCCCTCGGCCTGGTGTAGAACAGGATTGAAAATGAGTGGGTTTTTCCTGGCAGAACGGCATGGGTTAATGGCAGTCTTATGTGAAACCGATTGTCACACTCCACTGCCACATAGCGGGCCTTGTGCCCTGGAATCTGGGAGCACCTGAAAAAGCTAATTGGTAGCCGTGTACCAACTACTGTATACGGACAACTTCCGGTTTTGATTCGCTTTGTACTACTGACCCTCTGTTTGAGGTAAAGCTAAGAAACGATCAAGCATGGTTGGACACAATCTGACATTGTCTTGGAAAAACCATGACCGAAGAGATTCTCAAAAAAACCTTTATGCATGATCCTTTAATGTAAACGATGAATCTCTAAGCAAAGGTAACAACTTCATTTATTTTATCAGGCCCAAATCTATTGCTGAGCTGAATGTAAACACTGGAGCGAGATTAACAGGTGTAATGGCTATTAGGTATGCCTTAGGGACGAGTCACTTGATGGACACAGGATTCTGTATCTGTTAATTTGCCACAAGTTATATCTGTGTGTGTGCGTGCTCATATACTTTTGTATGCAGCAGGCATGTTGTGAATCTAGTATGTGTATATGTGAGCTTTAATGAGTAGCGGTTTTTCGATGTTTTAGAGATTATGTGTCTGTACAGGTGCTGAGGGTTAACCTTACATATTATCTGTCTGTAAGTTTGTGAAGGCTGTGTACTTATGGATGTTTTTGTGACTAAAATATGCATGGCATTAGGTACATACCTGTTGCTTTATACATTTGTTAGCTAAAACGTTTCTGTGATTTGCTTCTCTGAACAGTGGGCATCGGTGTGTTCGCATGTTTGCGTTCATGCCTCTGTGATCAGTGGGCACCGGTGTGTTCGCATGTTTGCGTTCATGCCTCTGTGATCAGTGGGCACCGGTGTGTTTGCATGTTTG
>JAOVYW010006375.1:0-11567 GCA_025775045.1 Hiodon tergisus
ACACACATCACATTCTGCAATCAAACTGTGCTGCTGTGCACTGAAGTTTATCCCTGTGTTGTCCATCAGTAGTGTTATCGCTCAGCCGACCCTGAAATAAAACCAGGCACCATGTTGTACCCTGATTCGGCAATCGCAGAACACGTCGGTTGTTGAAATTTTTACATGTGTTTTGTGCTGTACATTACGTCTTAAATACGCCTAAATGGAAGTAACAGCATTCTGTGCTGTACCTTACGTCTGAAATAGGCCTAAATTAAGTGACAACATTTTGGCTGTACATTACGTCTGAAATAGGCCTAAATGAAGTGACAGCATTCTGTGCTGTACGTTACATCTTAAATAGGCCTAAATGAAGTGACAGCGTGTTATGCTGTACGTTACGTCTTAAATAGGCCTAAATGAAGTGACAGCATTTTGGCTGTACGTTACGTCTGAAATAGGCCTAAATGAAGGGACAGCATTTTGGCTGTACGTTACGTCTGAAATAGGCCTAAATTAAGTGACAGCATTCTGTGCTGTACATTATGTCTTAAATAGGCCTAAATGAAGTGACAGCGTGTTATGCTGTACGTTACGTCTGAAATAGGCCTACATGAAGTGACAGCGTTCTGTGCTGTACGTTAAATCCTAAATAGGCCATGAGGTGACAGCATTTTGTCATTTAATCACCCCGCCTGTCACCTGGTCACCCCAAATAACCTGCAGGCCAGGGACCAAAATCCGTCATTTCCATCCCTTAATTTGATTAACTCATTTTTATCGTTTTTTAAAATTCATATTGATTTGCCATCACTGATATGTTAGCGTGTTCATCCAAATTGGCAATGGCGCAATGTTGCGTGGTCATTTGAGACATGGGAATTGTTTAAAAGTTAGACGAAGGTAATGCAAACATTTTCGTCTCAGTTTGTGCCTTTTAACTATTCATTTCTTTATACAAGACACTTAAAAAAAAGAAGTTTTTCTCATTATCATAATTCACCATAAGTCTGGACGACTACCTACACTACCCTCCAAAAATATTTGGAGAATGAAGATTTTATGCTTCTTTTCACTCAAAACTGATTTGAAATCAAACAATCACTATGAGGTTAAAGTGCAGATTATGAGGATATTTGTGCATATTGGTTTCACTATTTAGACATGGTGAAACGGTAATTTTCATACATAGTCCCCCTATTTCGTGACACTAACATTGTGACAATAATTTTCGGGTGTGTTCCGTCGCATCATTGTAGTAGCCATTAAAGAGTTGTCAATGCCTAGGCTTGATTCTAGGCTTTAGGTTTGGCTTTGGAGTCTGCTATTGCTGTCTGTCAACACGAGGACCCAAGAGGTGAGACAGAACAATCTGGGTAAAGAAACAGCCCAAACCTTAGACTTGCCAATAAGAACAGTTTAGAACTTCAATAAACAACATGAATGGACTGGTGAGCACCAAAAAATAACGTTCAATCAGATCAGGAATACTCTCCAGGACATAGACTGACGCTACCATCCAGAAAAGACTTTAACAGTGAACTACTGAGGCTACACTGCAGAGTGCAAACCACTACTTAACATCAACAACAGGTTGCAGTTTGCATAAAAGTACCAAAAATAACTTGGATAGTTCTGGAGAAAGGTCAGACAAAAATCAGCACATTTTAGTGTGGGGAAAGGAGAAAAGGAGGAAAAAATATGCCTGATCTGTAAAATACAGTTTGGGGACATAAGGCTACTTCTGGAACTGTTTAATCTGTCTTCATTAATGGCAGCTGCAGAATGAATTTGGAAGCATATGGAAATATCTTGTCAAAGTGCGGGTAAATGCCTGAAAACTCATCGGTGCTTTATCATACTGCGAGATGTCAACCTCAAACATACTGCCATTAAAGAAATTTAATTTTGTGTTATACATGTCCAAATATACTATTATTACTATAATAAATAAAATACTAATGTAAAATGTAACTTAATAGTAAATATTACTTTTTGTTTACGATGTCCCAAGAGAAAGCTGTATGTTTTTTGTTTGTTTGTGGAATAAAAACTCACAAATATTGTTATCAGTCCAAACACAATAATTTATAATAATAAACATGACAGTTAAGATAGAAATAATAACCAACAAGGTAACAAAGTAAACTATTTCTTCCTTCTAGGTTCTTTTCGACAAAAAAATCAGAAAAAGCTGCCGAAAATGACAAACGAAAACATTAGCCATAGCCCAGTCCGTTGTTGTTCTTCGGTCAGATTCAATAGGTTTCACGTGGGCTCCTGGCCACTTTGGACTCAATCTAATATACGTGTCTCTGTTAAGCCCTCCTCTTGCTTCCTCTTATTGGTTACTTTACGATGATTTTATACTGTACTGACATTTCAATTCGCTAGTTTTGCTCTGTAGTTTGGTTGTAACGTAGCAGTACGCCAAACGTGTCCATCTGTAGATCCTTTTACCAAGTGTTCGGCAAACCTCACTGTTAGCTAGTTGGCTAACCGCGAGGTTGCTATTTAGTAAGGTAGTTGTAGTTGAAAATAAACACGCGGTTTCAAAAATAATATTAACGTTTTAACTGCCTACGTTTAAAATGGATAGTATAAGAGACGGTTGGTTCACAGAAACATGTTCGTTATGGCCTGGTCAAGCGATGAGTCTTCAAGTAGAAGAGGTTTTGTACCATCAGAAATCAAAGTTCCAGGATGTCATGGTTTTTAAAAGGTTAGTTATTTTAATTACGATTTTTGCTTGATAGTGGCGTGCCAGCTAGTGAAACAACCTGAAACTTAAGAGTAATTAACTCTCAAAATGGTAGTGATGTTGACACATTTCCCCCATTTACCTGTGTAACGTTACCTTTCCCTCCCCAAAAAGACGTATAATACCAAGTGTCATGTAGCACGAGACTGTCGCCTACGAAAGCTACAAAGTAGGAATAAATTGCCAGTGGGCCCGTTCATAATGTGTACTGCTGAACTATATGACCGATGTAAACCGGTTCTTTGCCCAGACTACAGTAGATTCCGTTTATTGTGCAGTCTATACTTCAATTTGGCGTCAGTAATTGCCGGCATCCATAGTATTTGCTTATAAGTATCTTGGCATTAAAAATCATATAGCCAGAAGGGCGCTCGCTCAGTTGTAAAAACTAGCATGTTCAATATAGTTTTCATACTGGAAAAAAAGGGATCATCTGGAGATTAACCGATTATTATTTTCTGGTTTGATCTGCTTGTTTCTTTGAAATCGGGATTTATTTGGCGCCTAGTTTTGGGTGAACTCGCGGCTGAGTAGTATGTGCGGGTTGGGAACTCCAAAGGAAGTCGAAAGAATCTCCTTTTTGAGTTCTGGACGAGTTCGGTGACAGGACACGGTAACAGTTGAATAGCTTCATCACTTAGCACAGGGTTATTGATGTGTTAGAGACGGCGTGTGACGTGCAAGTGGTCGGGATTTACGTGCAGTTTTTGCCAAGTGGGTGGTCTTCGTGGTATGCTTATTGTAGTTGAAAGTGAACGCGATGCTGAAGGCAGGGAGAGAGAGGTAAACCAGGCCAAGGCGTCGCAGTATCCGGACCAGGAAAAGCAGAATATAAAATGGTGTATGCTGTGACATTTTGCTTGTGGGTTTGCTGAAGTTTAGGCTAAGATTAAACCGATAGACTGCATGCACTGGGGGAAAAAATTCTAACGGGAAGATTCATTCAGTACTGTGATGTGTGCAGATTTAATTTGGAATTTTAAACTATTGTATTAGATTATTTTAAAATTGTGTTTGTGTGATGTTGCTATGTTTTGTCATTAGTAGTCTGTAGTAGTGTTCTCATATTTAAATTTCATTAAACTGTTTGACTGTTAGGAAATCTTTAGGAAAATTGGATAAAAAAAAAAAAACATTTTCTTTTAAACTTCCACAGCAAGACCTATGGAAATGTTCTGGTTTTGGATGGAGTTATCCAATGTACTGAACGTGACGAGTTCTCCTATCAAGAAATGATTGCCAATCTACCTCTATGTTGCCACCCTTGTCCTAAAAAGGTACTGCTTTCAAGGGAAGTGTCTCACTAAGCTAATTTGATTAAATAGTCAAATGAATTTTCCTCATCCCTTAACATTTTCATGTGTTTAAGCAATTGTCAAATTTGACCGAAAAAAAACAAAAACCTTGAGTACTGTATATTCAATGTTAAGTGTGAAGATTAGACTGGCAGCTGGACCATGTAGAGTTAGGCCCCAAAGCATGTAACTTTAACAATGTTCTTTCCTCCCATCAGCAGTACAGTACTACAGAAGGGCCTTAGTGCTGCACGATTACTGAATGAATATGAGTGTAGGGAATGTATGTAATTCATGTAAGAAAATGGCTAATGCCCACCCTTTCTCAGGTTTTGATTATTGGTGGTGGAGACGGCGGTGTCCTGAGAGAGGTTGTGAAGCACAGCCTCGTGGAATCTGTGGTTCAGTGTGAGATTGATGAGGTACAGAACTGAGAGGCACTGCACACGGGCACTGCACACGGGCACTGCACACGGGCACTGCACACGGGCACTGCACACGGGCACTGCACACGGGGGCTGTTCCGTTTGCTTGGATATCCACTGACTCCTATATTTAGAATTTTTCTTTGCTTTTCAGGATGTGATTAATGTTTCCAAGAAGTACCTTCCTGGGATGGCAAAGGGTTTCTTCAGTCCTAAACTGACTCTGAACGTAGGAGATGGGTTTGAGTTCATGAAACAGAATCAGGATGCCTTCGATGTCATCATCACAGATTCCTCTGACCCTGTTGGTAAGAAATGCAATTCAATTTTATAGTTTTGTTTCAGTTAACACCATTTCTAGATGACACATTCCTGATAGTCATTAATAAGAATGAAAAAAACATAACCAACCTCTTGTCTGATTACAGGGCCTGCAGAGAGCCTGTTTAAGGAGTCTTACTATCAGCTCATGAAAACAGCCCTGCGTGATGGTGGAATTCTCTGTTGCCAAGGTGACATGACGTTGAATTTTGTATCTGATGTAATCGAAAACGGCACTGATAAATGTGACTAGAAACCGTGGTTGTCATACTATTGTGATATAATGTAACCTTTAAAAGGGATTCAGCAAAAATACCTATTTGTAACTAGCAAATAAAAAAAAATTGTATAAAAATTAGATGTATACTAATAAATAAATAAAAAATTTAAATTAAAAATTTTTTTACAACTTTTTTTTTTTTTCCCCCTCCCCAATTTGGAATCTCCCATTTGTGCTACTGCATCTTGGCATGTCCTCACGAATCCCGCCACCACACACGGGGAGGGTGAGGAAGTACGACTAGTCTCCTCCAATCTTAGTCGCTTTCAAGCTTCTTTTACACCTTGCAGCTGACACGGGTGGTTGCAAGCCGGGAAACTGACAGGAGAAACTCGTTGGCGAAGAGGCCAGAGATGGTCCCGCTGATTTAACTCCTCTCAGTCTGGGTGACGTGCTGTCAGTTGTGCACTGTCTCTGCTCTCCCGGTTAGGGTCCACACAACCTACAAACTCAGCCTGCGCTTGGGTTCACGTTTAGTCGTTTTTAGCAAAAAATAGTTTTAGCAACATCTTTGCTATGAAACTGATAAATAACCGAGGAGCTCATTTTAAAGGTTAGCCAGCCAGGAATTTTGAAATAGTTTTTGGCTGCGTAAGCAACTTTTATTAATAGCCACAGAATTCTGTACTTGGCTTTCTGTTAAAACCACTTCAGTAAATCCATGAAAATGTCCTTACTCTCTGTGGATAAAAAGTGATTTTAAGAAAATGAGAAAGTGTATCATTCTTGTAACATGGACTGTAATGAATAATCACACTTTCTCATCCTTGTAACACGGACTGTAATGAATGAGAAAGTGTGATCATTCTTGTAACACGGACTGTAATGAACAGTCACACTTTCTCATTCTTGTAACACGGACTGTAATGAACGAGAAAGTGTGATCATTCTTGTAACACGGACTGTAATGATTGGAAATGACGGTTGCTGTTTGGTTTGCAGGAGAGTGTCAGTGGCTCCATTTAGAGCTTATTAAAGAGATGCATGCTTTTTGCAAGACCCTCTTTCCTGTGGTGGACTATGCCTATTGCACCATCCCCACCTACCCCAGCGGGCAGATCGGGTTCATGCTCTGCAGTAAAAACCCAGTGAGTGTGACAAACCCGTTTCATAGTGTTCATCTGCAGCATTGTTTTTCTACGTTTCAGTGACGGAAACAAAATCCCTTTGTTTTTGTTTTTTGTCTCTCTCTCTAGGTAACAAATTTCCGTCAGCCTGTGAGAGAACTGCCTGGAGAAGAAGTGGAGAGTATGAAACTAAAATATTACAACCCAGAGATCCACAGAGCAGCTTTTATTCTCCCAGAGTTTGCAAGAAAGGTAATTCTTTAAACGACAAACTATTCAGCCCGTTTTAAAATGTGGCTTTTTCTGCTAAAATCAAATGCTATTTTAAACCAGGACTGTAAAAGGTGCTAATTTAATGCTCTGGAAGTATGGCGTCCTGACTGGTTTTTTGTCCTGCTGCCATTTTGCAGGTGCTAAGTGAAGCGTAAGAAGCTTTCTGAATAGCACCTTTATTCCTCACGGCCTTCTGTGCGAACAGAACAAACCCATCACCACAGCTGCAGTACTGGACAGTCTGGAAGCGCTGGCTCCATTCTGGGCTAACCGAGTCAGTCATGGAGGCCAGCTCTGGGAGGGAGGAAAACTCTCCACGGGACTCCTGTTTCCTTCAGATAGCCAATCATATGCCTCCTAGTCTTACCATCCATATTTTATTTCTATTTATTTTTACATTCTTGTCGTTGATTAAACATTTGTCTGCATTCAGACAGCAGTTGGGGACACTGGGTCAGCTGCTGCACACTACAGACCAGTAAGTTGTTTGCATGGAACTAAACCAAAACGATCCCCTAAATGCACAACAAATTACCTCCACGGGCAGGATGAATGGTGAGTCTCCGGTTTGGATTACATGAAAAAACTGAGTGGCAGTCACCATATTCATGTACGGTGTCCTAAAGAGAATACAGCAATGTAGGAAAACATTAACTTTCATTCCGGTCACTTGGGGTCCATGTTGGCAGTTATATGTAGTGCTTTTGATTTAATGTAAATTATGAAGTCGGTATTAAACGGCAGGTACTGACCCAGCTCTGGCCAACATGAATAAAAGGAGCAAGTATTAAACATAATTGGCATGCAGTGTTTTTGTATGGTTTATCCCTTACCACTCCATAGGCCCGCTGGAAAACTCTTTAATTTCGGATAATGTTATCAAGTTAAATTGGGCTGACCGAAAAAGGGACTGTTGCCGTATTTCGTACTCGGAAAGATAGTGATATGAATTTGTGAAGAAAATCTTTTAGATTCATTTGACCGAATTTGCGTATTGGAAGCAATACATTCAAATGTTTCTGAAAACTGGATTCAGTCATTGCATAAAACTGCCGCATGTGTGTGTTTTGAATTATAAAATTTTACCTTCTGGGATAAATAGAATGTATTAAGACATCAAAGGAATTAACTTTCATTAACCTGATATGTATGCAATCCTCTTCACTTTAGCCAACACAGAGCTAACATTTATTAGTAATTAATGTGCAGTAGACCCTTTACTGCTTGTATTATTCTTAGGTCAATAATGTGACTAACCAAAGCAAAATGTACAGTAACTAACTATGCACACTGGAAGTGTGATGCTAGTTTGAAGTTTTCATTTCTACATCTCCCTGTTTTGATCCAACCAAGCTGCCATACCGTTTCTCCTTTAACTTGAATAATGAATTTAGGCAAGTATTACTTATCCGGAATTATGAGTGGCAGTTTTGGAAATGAAACGATACACTTGCTCAATTTCCTTAAAGTTCAGGTGGAAAAACATTTATTTTAAAATGAGAAAATCCTCAATTCTTTTTATGAATCCTTGTCAATTTGGAATCACCGACTGGGTTACTGCATCTTGGCTCATTGTGGCCAATTCTTACTCTTTCTTGTTTTGCGTTTTCTTTTCCTCTGCAGTGACAAACGCTTTGTCTTTCAGCTTTGCTTTATTCTGGAATGATTTGAAGCCAATAATGGGTGGCGGTTTCTGCAAACTGTCATTTCTGTGTTATTCAACATCATCGTATTAGCACGCTCTCTCAGTTTTAATGCCACCCGTCGGGTTCAGATACCTTTGTGTGTCCATCCTTGTCATGATAATGTTATGTGTTGAAAAAACGGTTGCCTGTATTGCTATTTGGGCCAAAGTCTGCACAACAGATAACATTCAGTGTTATTGTTTAACCACAATGCTGTTTGTTTTTCGTGTGTAGTACATGCAGGGTTACCCACACCACCTACACTTGAGCATTGGAATCATGTCTTCATGGGAAATAGTACTTATAAAATGTAATAAATATGGTTCTGTCTGAAAATGTTATTTTAATTTCTCTTCATTCAAATGCTGATTTTGGTATAGAGCTACATTCATCATAACATTTACTTATTTTAATTATAGTACTGTTTGTTAGTTCAGCTAAAATTAAGTTAGGTTGTTTATGTCCCGTATTGAATAGATAAATTGAGATGGAGAAACTTTGTGGCTGTGTTTAATACGTGTGAGGCCACTAGTGAGATTCTGTCACCCTTTAGAAAATCAAATGATTAGTTTTGTAAGTTTCATTCAACGTATGATTATTGTGGAGATTAAGGTAATATATTTCACCCTTTTAGACATTTTCAGTTTGTCTATACGTGTTTTTTCAAATTTAAAATTACGTTAAATTGTAACATTTTGTAATTTAGTGGACACGTTTTGACGAATAACGTTTACTTCGATATTATTATCTACAGATACATCGTTGAAAAAAAGGCTATTGTCTTCTGTCAATATCCTTTTTTGAAATAATTGTTTAATGGTTAAACCACAAGATGGCATCATTTACATGCGCAGACTGCATTCTTCGCCCTCTTAAACTGAAATATATTAAAGTTTCGAGAAAATGCTCTAGATTTGAGGGTCTTTCATTTTTTAAAATAAAAAATTGAAAACTACTTTTCTATAACACGATCAGTATACATAGTTTTTAACGTGTGGTTACTGCTGAGAGTATGATGGATTTATGTTCGCTGGATTATAATTTCCATAACTGCAGGGGGTACGCAAATGGAGATTTTTGAAGGCGTATCGCTATTTAAGCGATTCGTTATAACTACGTCAAATCACGCAAGTGTAGCCTGCTTGCGCAGTAAACTACCCCATACGCCCTTGCTTGGCCTCCAGATAAAGTACTGTGATGTCACGTATGTTTCTCTGCTATTTGACCATACGCTCAGTAACATGCTAGGTTCTTTAGAAAATATTTTCGTTATTTCGTAATATTTTAATTATCCAACAAATAGTGTTTTGGTGGTAAGAAAAGCTGTCTGGTTAATTAACAGTCGTACTCGTAGAGCCGTGTGCTTGTTACCTAGTTAGTGATAGTAACTTTAATTGATATAAAATCTAAGCTTTTTGACTTTGCTAAATATCAAATGTAGTTTCATTTTAGTAATGTTTTTTATGCCACGGGAGTAGCCACTATCTTAAATTTAAGGGCTTATACAAATATTAAAATTGTGCTGTTCAAGATTGAACTTTGACGGAAATAAACAAAACAACTGATCTGAATCTAGAAAGATTGGTTGGTGTTCTTAAAAACTTCATATGATGGGTTTGTCTGATCCTACTGCAATCATTACTTCCAATTGAGCATTTAACGTAAAATCCAATAAGCGGGTAACTGATACTAAAACAACACACTGAGTAACATAAACATAGCTACTTATAATTACTTATGAGTAATTCATTCTAAAACAGGCGAAAAGCAGGTGCCTGTAGAGCCTGGGAAAAAACGCCCTGTTATCTGTTGAACACAACCATTCACAGTGGATATAGAATTCGATAGCTGTATGCAATATAACGCAAAAAAGGTTTTGTTTCGTTCGTTTTAACGTATTTAGATAAGAATCATGTATAAATATTTACTGTATCATATAAATAAAAGTAAATGTAGATTAAACCGATTAAATGGTAGAATTTCGCCAAATTTTGGTCTCGGAAGTTAAACAAATATTGTGTACATTTTCTTCCTATCTTTCAGAAAACTCATAATAGAAAGATCGGCTTCAGTTGGGATATCATGCGTTGTTAAAACGATTTAAACGAGGCACTAATCTACAACAATAAAGTCGTTGAATTGCTAATATGCCGTCATAAAAAGTAAATAAAGAAATTTGCAACAAAGCCAATGCAGCAATATTTTGAGCATCCCATCTTTTTAAACAATGAATTTCCTCACATCTCATATGCCATTTTTGGGTCATTTATCATTTAGGTGTAGCTACTCGTGTTATTTTATTTAAATACGTATTACACAGATTCTAAAAACTGAGTGTTAAATATTTGCTAGGACTAACTAGTAGACATACATAAACAAATCGCTTGCTACTTCAGATTCAACAAACTAGTGTAAGTACCATAAAAAAACTGTTCATTTGTAAGACCGATGGGTCTCTGCGAGTCTTTGCTATTTTTGATTATTAAAATATTACCACTTTGGGAACAGCGATCAAACTAAAACTAAATGTTTTTGTCGTAGATTATTTAGAAGTATAGTGATTGAAACTTTATTACCAGCCTTACCTCACGACGCCACAGGGGTTTCGCAGCTAGAAGAAACTGTCTATCATTTCAAGTGTCAGACAGTTCGATTCCAATCTGTAGGTGTTTTAAGTTGGGTTGTGTCTCAGTCTTTTTAAAAGTAAAACATATTTTATATTATTATAAAATATGACCAAGGTAGGGGTTTGCCATAGATCAAATAAAACAGTAAACAGAAAAATATTCCTGAGATTCAGAATACCGTCGGATTTTAGCAAGGTCATACAAAGGTATGTGCAGAGTGATTGAAAGTAGACTGTGGGGTAGAAAGGGATATTACTGCAATAGCAGAGGGAAGTCAAGTTTTTTGTGTCATCAATCTTCGATAGTTAGAACGTGTTTTTTTGAATGAATGTTTAGGAGGATTAATTATGTCAATATGTTTGATGTTTTAGGAATTAGGAGGTTGGCTCTGTCTCTGACTGTAGGACGCCTACTTCAGCTGACAAATGGGATGAGAGTTTAATCACAACTTTAAAAAATAATTTACAGTTAAATTATCTGCAATTTACTGGCAGGTCCGTTACTTCAGGAGAACAACCTCTTAATAATCACCAGTAAGTTAAAACATAGAAAACTGAATTAACTTTATGCATAATACCACAACAAATTTGTTTACTCTATTCCACTTTTTTCCAAGATTCAAATGGGCTCGGTATGTCCAAAACATTTCACGTGTCCAAGCGGGTCAATTACTCTTTTTGAGCTTGTGTGATATGGTCAGTTCATTTAATAATATATACATTGGTCTACAAATATGTCATGTGCTTCTTGATGAGCAAATGTGTGTAAAAATAGAACAGTCCAGTAAATTCAGGGGTTATATGTTCCCTGGAATAAAATTTGTGACGGATTTAGTTTTTTTTGCAACCCCC